>CM059186.1:20392672-20445443 GCA_030323885.1 Branchipolynoe longqiensis
ATATGCATACAGGTGCATTTCATAATGCATTGTTACATATATATGATGCATTGCTCTATATTTGGTTGTAGTTTGAAAATACGTACATAATTACCATAAGTATGACTGTCGTGTACACATATATATGCACACGAGAGTGTACATATATATATATATATGTACATACATGTATATATGCACACGAGAAACATGTTTCTATTGTGCATGTAGATATGTTTGTCTAATGATCAAGTCCTGATCTCATCGTATCTTTTTCTAAACATGTGTTTGTTTCCTTAAAGAGCAGTCTGTAAGTTATTTGTATATTAGTTCCAGGGCTCATGATTTTGTTTTATAGATTATTTTGTTTATAAGGGGCAGTGGGAAGACAACCATTAATGATTATGCTGTTCCTGCAATTTCTATTGTCAACAGAATAGTACATGTTTGTGGTATAATATATAGAAATTGTGAATAAAAAATGTCTTAAAAATGTCTTAGATCATGCATCGATATGCTATATATATTTATGCTAATATGCATTTTATATATTTTTTTATTGATGAGGTATTTACTCTGCCCATAACGTATAAGCTCCTGTCAGGGTGCTTGTTTTCAATGCTGGACAGCTGTGGTGCTGTCTTGATCTGTTCCTTTGCCCAGGAGTGTTTACCTGTGTCTGCTCGGGTCAGCCTTGTGCAATTTTGATTGTTAGTAATAGCCTATGTTAGTTTTGTTTGTAATTTTCCAGTTTTTTTTGTCTAGTCTGAGTATCATACCTTAGCCTACTATGTACATCTACTTGGGTGACATGCAGGCTTGTGGGAGAGGATCCCGTTCCATTCAGATTTTTTGTTATTTGTTACAGCATCCTTTCACCTAAACCCTGTCCTTAGATAGTGCACTCGTGTACTAGAACACACTCGGACCCTTTAGGACTGTGGCCATGTGGGATGGCTGTGTTGTTTGCCTAGCCATTTTGTATTTCAGGGTGGATCAGTTGCATGACCGTGGCCTGTCCATTTCTGTGTTGGTTTGTGCCATTACACATACCCAGGTGGACTGCACCATGTGGTGATAGCTTTCCTGATTTCCTTAATACTTAGGAGGGCTAATTTTCCTATTTTTTCTGTTTAGTGCCTACCACATTTCCTGGCCTGTCTTTTGCTTTCTGTGCCAGTACACAGCAAGCATTGACAGCGCTCAGGGGGAGGTGCGGTTTTGTTGTGTCAGTAAGTAATTGTTTTCTTTAGGAATTTTTTGTAGTGGTCAGGGTTATGGATTGCCCGTAATTTTACATTTTGTTTATTCCAGGCATGTTGTTACAGGTCAGTCTGGTACCGAATAACACCGCCTTCGATTTATTGCTATTTATAGTTATCTTATTTAGATGGCACCATTCAGTTAGTTTCATTAGTGTTTGATTTAGTTTTGTTTCGATCTCTTCAGATGTTTTGCCTGCGGTTTATACCACAGTATCATCTGCATATAGTTGGATGTCTTCAGTGTCTAGCCAGTTGTTTAAATCATTTATATATATGAGGAAGAGGAGTGGTCCCAGAACTGACCCATCCTCACTTGATATGGTTCCATTTATTGCTGTGCATTGTTTTCGTTTTTTTAGGTAGCTTGTTACCCATTTTCCCGTTACTCCTGTTATTCCCATTTCGGATAGTTTTCTGATTAGGATAGTGTGGTCCACCATGTCAAAGGCTTTGCTGAAGTCTATGAACGCTGCACCCACTAGGTTCTTTTTATTGATATTATTTGAGATATCGCTTATTAAGTTAGCAATTGTTTTAATTGTAGAGTGGTATTTTCTGAATCCGCCTTGTTTACTGTTTAGTATTTTCTGTTCGATCAGGTGATCCATAATGTGCCTATACACTATTTTCTCCATTAACTTCCCAGGCAGTGAGAGTATTGAGATAGCTACTTTACCTGCCTTATACTTGTTTGTCCACCCCTTTGTGGAGCGGGGTTACTTTGGCTAGCTTCCAGCAGTCTACATAGGTACCTTCTCTGAAAGATGTGTTGAATAAGCTACATAAGTCCTCTGGGATGCATCCGAATGCATCCTTCAGTACTATACTCGAGGTATATTCAATGCCTGATGGCTTATTGCAAACCAAATGTTTTTATGAGATCACTTATTTCTTTTTTTTTTGTGGTTACGCAATCCCCTATCATTACGTTTAGTTGTGGTGCTCTTGTGGCCCAGTTAGAGTAAAATTTTCTGGATAGTATATTTCCTATGGTAGAAAAGTGTTTGTTGATTATGTTTGCTGTATCCTTGTTGCTGATTTCAATTCCCTCATTGTTGTATAAGGTAATTGTATCTTTATTTTTGTTGTTTGGAATTAGGATCTTCACGTTGTTCCAGAATTGATGCTAGTTTTTACCCCATTTTTGGTCTTGAGTGATAATAAATTTCCTTTTGGCCTTCCTCACTGATTTATGGCTTCGATTTCTTGCTTCATGGTACTCTTCTATGTGATGAAGTCTCCCGCTTGCTTTAGCTACTTTACCTGCCTTATACTTATCCATAATTGCGTTGATTAATTCTGGGGTTACCCATGGGTCCTGTTTTTTTAAATTTTAAGCTTTTTTATTGGACAGGTAGTGTCGAGGTGACTTCTCACTTCCCCAATGATAGTGTTCCATTGGTCATTTACATCTGTGTCAGGTGTTATTGGTAATTTCACAGTTTTTTCCTGTAATTCGTGAAATTTTTGTACGATCTTCCCAAACGGAGAGTAGTTTTGTTTTTGGTTTTTATTTTCTTTCTAGTAATATATATCAATTCATGGTCACTAATGCCCCAGTTCCTAGTTCCTGAGGTGTGGGCATGATTTGGGTTTGTTATGATTAGGTCTATTATTGAGCTGCTTTCTCCAAGTCTGGTTAGTTCACTAATTCTTTGCTGTAATCCTCTTCCTTTGAGTAAGTTCTGTAGTGAGTGTTTGTTCTTGTTGTTTGTTTTGTAGTTTATTTTGAAGTCCTCTAATTAAAATATTTCGGCTTTTGTGAGTTTTGACACATTGTCTAGGGACGCTTCAAGTTGTGTGGTGAAATCCTCAATGTCCCCATTTGGCGGTCTATATCGACTCCCTATGGCTATGTGTGCTTGTTTTTCATTTTTTATTAGTGTCCATACTAATTCAATATTTGTGTCAGATCTGTTTGCTTCTTGTAGAGTCTTATGTTTTGAGTTTAGGTTTTTTTTGCGGTATATTGCAACCCCTCCACCCCTTTTTTGTATTTCTGAACTGGTCAGTGTTTTTCTATCCTCTCTCATAAGTCTGTACCCATCTATTTCTAGAAGTTTGTCACTATGTAGTTCATGAAACCATGTCTCTGACAGTGTTAATATATCAAATTTACAGATATTTAAGTGCAGCTTAATGCTGTAATTTTGCTGTAGGAACTTTGGCAGTTTAGATGGGCAAAATGCATGCCCCTGCCTAGTCTGCAGTCAATCTCCTCAACCATGTTCTCGTGGCATTATACATTATAAGGATATCTGTGTGTGTTTCTAATATATGTATATATTTAATCTAATATACATGTATATAAATATATTTATAAATAAATATGTGCTGTATAAACAGTATACGTGTATAATTATCTGTAAACTGATTATCCTTTAATGGTGCCTCTACTTGCACCAAAGACCCTATAATACTAAGACAGCTCACTCCCTATCTCTCCCATGGTAATGTAAATTTCACAGTGCCACCTTGTGGTGGGTTTGATCACCCCAGCTGCTGGTTGGTGTTTCACATGTAAACACATACAATTATATTATACATGAGATAGGTAAGTGTGAATAGACATCAATATGAAATTGCTATGAACAAATACACATCATCATCAGCATCATCATTAGCATCACCATCATCACACATCTTTCACATTCATATATACATTTATACATATAATCTAGCACCTGTTTAACCAAGAGAACAGCCAGTGCACCAAGTGGTGGGTTTGATCATTTTGATTACACAGTACAGACTGAGTGAGCCGTCTTAGAATAATAGGGTCTTTGGTTGCACCTTATCTGGACACCTCACAACTACTGACACTTAACAACTCAGCCGAATGGACAGGCTCTTTGCCTTGCCTGGTCCTGCTAGCTGGCCTATTCAGCTGTCAAGACTCGGCGTCTTGCCTGTACCACTCGCTTAAAAATGAGTGTCACGCCACCTGGTCATCCATATATATATTATATATATTATATATATTAGAAGAAATAAAACCGCATATTATTAATCAGTTATAATAAATTGTAATGCAAAGCACATATGTTTGTGTAGAAGTAATTTGTTTCTATGTATGTGTTAAAAAGATTTTTACCAAAAATAAACATGTTATTCAGAGGAAACAGTGAACAAAAGGAAAGAAAAAAAGACAAATCTATTTAGTCATTAATTAGTAATAACTCACCTGTATTCTGTCCTCAGGCAGATCTGTCTTTAATGAAAGCACCTCGCGGGCATATACATCCGGGTAGTGCGCTTCCTTGAAGGCTTTTTCTAGTTCTTCTAATTGGTATGACGTAAACATTGTCCTGAAAATAGAGTGAAACTGGGATTTATACAGGTACCGAAGCGGGCAAACGCCAACAGGTTAATTATGGGCAGCTGAGTCATGTGTTTGTGTGCCTGAACACAAAACTGCTGTCGGTGCACTCTAAACAGCATTGTCTAATCAGGCAATTCTGCTGACTCTTTCAAATGTATGCATGTGCTGTCGTTGGGCCAAATAGAAATAGAAAGTTGGTGATGGTCATTGTGAAATGAAAATCTGGGTCGGGCGGGCGATTAAACAAATTATTTAAAAAATACTTTTTCTCCCTCCACTTTCGACCCTGCTCACCCCTTCCCAGTTCCCTCCATAACAGCCTTCAAATCCCTCTCCACCCCCACTGTCCTGCCCACCCCCCACTCCCCCCGCTTTCTATTCCTCGCTCCATCTACCCATCTCACCACACCCCTTTACCATTTCTCACTCCACTCACCCTCTCCATTTAACAGTTTACAACAAAATACTTTTTTTTTGTTTAAATTAGGGACGGACTATTTTTCAGGCACGGTCGGGGACGATCAGCAATTTTTGTTTGTTTGCCTTACCCATAGAGCACTCGCATTGTGCGTTTAATTCGCAGTTAAAGGTCATCTAATGGCATATGCCTATGAACACAGAATGCTCTGAGAGTTCTGCGCTAATGACACATGCTGTGTTGTGTGTTGCCAATTAAAGGACTGCAAAATGAACCACAAACAATTTTACTCGTTCACCATTAGTATGATAAAATAGGACTAGCCATAATTTGTATAGCTTGAGAGAAGTTATTCTCTGGGATTTTATTTAGACTTTCCATGGGCTACTAGTGTAATTTTTTTTTTACCAGATGGGATATCCCAAATGTGTTGAGCGTGCGTCTCCCATGTTGTGAGATCGTGGTTAGATCTGATCGAGTCAAACCAATGACTTAAAAATTGATACTTGTCGCTTCCTAGCCAGGCGCTCGGAATCATTTGGATAGAGCAAGAACTGGTTGGCTCAGTGTATGGGTAATGCAGCTGAGTAGGATAGCACGTAATGGTGCTGGTGGCCTGGTCTCCCAGTGGAGCAGCATTATAAAGTCATCATGAGTGCGCACTGTCACAAGTCGGTACCCATTCTGATATGACCTTAGATGTTGCCAGGACATAAAACCCCAAAAGCCAACCCAGCCAACTAGTGTCATTTAGCCATTAAGACTCATTCGTAGCATAGCCCAGCTCATATTAGTTACCACAGAGTAGTGTAAACCCTGCTATGACTTAAAGTAAATTTAAAGGTGTTTGCCTTATATTATAGCCAATGCTCCCTTCCCACTGTGACGTCACATAGCTACTAAAAATAACCACAGAGTACTGGCGACCTACTGGGTACAAGCTCAGTATAACTGGTTCAGCAAAGGCCGCAGTATGTGTTTTCTTGACTGTGGGAAAGTGCATATAAAAGACCCCTCGCTGCTTATCGGAAAGAGTAGCCTATGTAGTGGCAACGGGTTTCCTCCAAAGAAATATGTCAGAATGACCATATTTTAGATGTCCAATAGCCAACAATAAAAATCAATGACGGGATGGCCAAATGAGTTAGAGCGTCCGTCTCCCATGTGGTAGATCGTGGGGTCGTGGGTTCGAATCCTGGTCGAGTCAAACCAGTGACTTAAAAATTGATACTTGTCGCTTCCTAGCCAGGCGCTCAGCATTATTAGGATAGGGCAAGGAGCAGTGGAATGAGGAAGACCAATTGCCTGCGACTGAAATTTCCCCTGCTTAAACAACTAATGTACACAAAAAAAAATGTGCTCGAGAGGTGGTGTTAAATAAAAGAAGGTTTACATGTTGGGTACAAGCTCAAATAACCCATTCTATGTGTGATCGTTTAATAAGATACATATAATATTCATATAATGAATACATCATAAAATCACGTGACCAATTCTTTAAAGACTCGTAATCGGATGGGAGCATTAACTTTTCTAATCCAATCCGCCAATCTAGATTTGATCCTATGTATCCACGTTAGATACTGCTTGTAGCTCATTTTCACATTTATTCCTGCATGTAAGAGAATAATGAATCAATTAAAATGAAACCCAGGCTCCAGCATTTTAACGTGCACACCAAAATTACTTGTCCATCATTTCACTTCAAATATTTCCAAAGTGAACCGTTTAAAACAAAGGGTATTTCAAACCATAATAAAGTACAGCATACTTCTCAACCTAATAAACGTCTGGTTATTTTCAAACTCATATTACTGTCTCGAACTTGAGGTCTCGTTAAGTGAATAACAGTATAATTCCCAACCTAATATATATTTATCTAATCAAATATTGCAGAAACTCAGACTAAGAGTGTAATTGAACTACGCAGACTCGGATGAATGGTATTATTTGGACTTTTTAATGCACTAGAATGGTAATCGTACATGGGTGAGTATAATGAGAGAAGGCCCCGAGATGCTTAAGCCCTATAGTTCTAGTCTTTTATTGTGGGGTGGGTGGGATGGCAGAGTAGAATGTCCGTCGCCGTCCGCCGCCAAGTTGTAGTGGCCGAGTTTGGGTTTTGCTCGCTTTATATAGCAGCAAGCCGGGCCGAAAAGTCAAGAGCGCACCAAATTCCCGTAACTTTGTAACAGATTTCGTCTATCGACGTCATATTTAATTTACATATGCACATCTGCCATTTCTGCATGGTTACTTGGCGTAGTTCCCAAAAAAAACTAGGCGTGGAAGACGTCGATGTACATATTTAATGTTAAAGTTTGAGTATAGGCGGCGCCACCATGCATTTGAATAAGAATCCGACTCCAGCTTGTTCAATTACCCATGTTGCGAGCAACATCGACAATGTTCAACAAAATATATTTATCTAATAAAATATGGCAGAAATTCAAAACCACAGAATTATCCAGATAGTTAGAGTTGAAAGTTAAAGCTGGCTGCTGAAGAGGTGTCTGAGCTAATTGTTATATTAGCGTCGCAACGTTGAGATAATTGGCGGGAAGAGCTAAGGTCAGCCATCTTTGTATTATTGCAGAATGCAATGTGAGAAGTAGGTGGAAATGGGTGTTTACAGCAGGCTTAACTGAGCGAAATAGGTGTTGTTGTTTTACGTCCTAGGGTCATATCAGGACGGGTACCGACTTGTGACAGTGCGCACTCATGGCTACTTTATAGTGCTGCCCTACTGGGAAACCAGGCCGCCAGCACCATGACCTGATATCCCACTCAGTCACATTATCCTGACATTGAGCCAACCAGTCCTTGCCCTATCCTAATAATGCCGGGCGCCAGGCTAGGAAGTGACAAGTATCAATGTTTAGTCATTGATTTGACTCGACCAGGATTCGAACCCACAAACTCATGGCTTCGGATCTCCCGATCTTCCAAAACGGGAGACGGACGCTCTACTCATTCGGTTATCCCGTCTGGTCGACTTGTGACAGTGCGCACTCATGGCGACTTTATAGTGCTGCCCCACTGGGAAACCAGGGATATAGGGAAATGATGTAGTCACAATGGTGTGATTATAAGTGCTAATATATACAGTAAAACCTCTTCATACCTATCCCTCCACATATCAAACTATACCCCATATCGATCGCTTTATTTGGGTCCAAACAATACTGTAGTAGGCTGTACATGAGCCCAACTACCATGCGGTGGCAGCGGAGACTACGCCGCGCACCTATGCAGTTACACTGAACTGCACTAGGTGGCGGCAGGCTAGCCACCGGGCAAACCCCTGATGGGGCTGCCCTCTACTGCATATGATGTAGTTATATTATGTATATGCCAATAGATATATTAGTAATAAATAATTATACATGTACTATATATGTATTATAATGGCTATATCTGTATGTATATATATGTGTATCAATGAATAATATCGCAAAATATAATGAGTTTTCTGCTTGTTTGTTCACCGACCCCACACAACCATATATGTACCCACAGCACCAAATATATGCGTGCCAATAATTATAGCAGTTATATTAATGAACCCATTATAGTACATATATGTATACATATATGCGTCTATATACTATACTAATTAATAACATATTAAAATATGATGTGGCCCCAATATCATATTGCCAATAGATCAATATGTTTCAATATATAAAATAACAAAATGTGACATACACACATATACACACATACATATGGGTATGGCACAGTGGACACTAGTTCATCACATTGATCACACATAACAATGTTTCTAATGGTTGCCCTTGTCCCTGATGGAAATTACTCGGTAAGTCCGTTGTTAAGGAAAGGAGGAGGGACACCATGACACAATCCTCCACCCCAAAACACCATTACGTCATCTCAAGCGCCATCTTATGCTGATTGACTCACTCACCATCCTACCTGGTGGGTTTAACTCCATGTAAAGCAATTAGATTAACATGCACTTCCGATTCAAAGCGAACTTTGTAAACCTTTATTCAGTTTTGCCTTTTAGAAGGTTCTACCGGAAGAGGGCGTGGATACAGCCAATTATGAAAGTTGCGCATGCGCTAAGTTGCGATGTACTTAATAGCCTTGTCGTCATGTGGTGTGTCACATGATGTCGACCTTTTCAAGGGGTGTCAGGGCAGGAGCTGTCCTCAGCCAGCATCACCCACACGCACATACCCACACGCACACTCACACATAATCATACCAACCCACACACTCACACCGCACACACGCACCATTAGTACACACCCACACCCACACACCCACACGCACACTCACACACGCACCAGCCCACATGCATACTCACACATAATCATACCAACCCACACACTCACACCGCACACACGCACCATTAGTACACACCCTACACACGCACACACCCACACGCACACTCACACACGCTCCATCCCACACGCATACTCACACATAATCATACTAACCCACACACTCACACCGCACACACACACCATTAGTACAGACCCTACACGCACATACGCACCCACCCACCCACACTCACACTCACACACGCACCAGCCCACACGCATACTCACACATCCAAACACACTCACACACTCACACGCACCCATCCAGTCACACACTCACACGCACCCATCCACACGCACACTCACACCCACGCGCACCGTACAGAACACACATACACCCATCCACACGCACACTCGCACATCATACCACAGTACACACTTACCCACTCACACACATCACACACTTACACCCCACACACACACCATACCCACACTCACGCCCACACCCATGGACCCCACCCACACATCCACTGCCACACCCACAACCCCATGCCCACACCTACCTCCACTCCGACACACCCATACCCACACACACACACCTCCACACCTCCAACTGCAAACCCACAATATGCAACCACACCTCCCCCACCCCCATACCTACACTCACCCCCATACATACACCCACTCCCACGTATTCACACACCCAAACACCCACCCACACATGTACACATACTGGCACCCCCCAACCCCCATCCCACCCCTACGCAACCCCGACCCCGGCCTCCTACCCCGCCCTGCCCGGCCCGACCCCCGCCTCCTACCCCGCCCTGCACGGCCCGATCCCGCCTCCTACCCTACCCTGCTGCCCGGCACGAACTCCGCCTCATACCCCGCCCTGCCCGGCCCGACCCCCGCCTCCTACCCCGCCCTGCTGCCCGGCACGAACCCCCCCCCCCCCTCCTACCCCGCCCTGCCCGGCCCGACCCCCGCCTCCCCCCACCCGCTGCCCGGCACGAACTCCGCCTCATACCCCCCCCCCGCCCACCCCGCCCTCCTCCTACCCCACCCTGCTGCCCGGCACGAACCTGCCGCCTACCCCCGACCCCCCTCCACCCCACCCCGCCTGCCGACCGCCCCTGCCCGGCCCGACCCCGCCTCCTACCCCACCCTGCTGCCGCCCCACGAACTCCGCCTCATACCCCGCCCCCCCGCCCCCGCTCCACGCCGGCACGAACCCCCCCCCCCCACCCTGCTGCCCGGCACGAACCCCCCCCCCCCCCTACCCCGCCCTGCCCGGCCCGACCCCGCCTCCTACCCCACCCTCCCCCCGGCCCGACCCCCTCCACCCCACCCCCCTGCCCACAACGAACCCCCCCCTCCTACCCCGCCCGCCCCCCGACCCCCACCCCTACCCGCCCTGCCCGGCCCGATCCCGCCTCCTACCCCACCCTGCTGCCCGGCCGAACTCCGCCTCTACCCCCGCCCGGCCCGGCCCGACCCCCGCCTCCTACTCCCAGCCCTGCACGACGTGCCCCGCCCCCCCCCCCCCCCTCCTACCCCGCCCTGCCGGCCCGACCCCGCCCCCCCTACCCCACCCTGCCTCACCCCCGCCTCCTACCCCACCCCCACACCCCCCCACCCCCCGCCTCCTACCCCGGCCTGCCCGGCCCGACCCCGCCTCCTACCCTTCCCCGCCTCCTACCCACCCCGGCCTGGCAGCGGTCAATCGGCGTGTTCAATACCGGATCTGCCCGGTGATCAGGCGCTGACCTTGCCGGCCATTGCGGGGTCAGACCGCCGGTTGCCCGCCCTTCACAAAAGCCAGCCGGACCTTTCAGCGCACAGGACGGCGCCTTCCGCCCTCACTCAGCAGCTCCGAACCCCCGCCATTTTGGTGGTTTTTTTTCATTTTAATATATATATATACATATACATATAGGGTATACGTGTGTGGGTGTGTGTGATGTGTGGGTGTGATGTATGGGGTGTGGATGATTTGTAGGGTGGTGGGGAGTGTGGATGTGGGTGGGGGGGGGTGTGAGGGTGTGTGGTGTGTGGGTGCTGTGTTGGGTGTAGAAGGTGGGTGTGGGTGTGGGGTGTGGAGGGTGGGTATGGGTGTGGGTGTAGAGTGGGTGTGGGTGTGGGGTGTGGAGGGTGGGTTGGGTGTGGGGTGTGGAGGGTGGTGTGGGTGGTGTGGGTTGGGGTGTGTGGATGTGTGTGTTGTGTTGGGTGTGTGTGTGGGTGGGTGTTGTGTTGGGTGTGGGTGGGGTATGGTGGTGGGGGTCGGAGGGTGATGTGTGGGGTTTGGGGATGTGGGTGTGGGTGTGTAGGGCTGTGGAGGCGAGTGGGTATGGTGGGGGTGCGTGTGGGGGTAGGGTGGTCGGTGGGGGTTATGGTGGTCGGTGTGCGAATGGGTGTGGGTGTGGGGGTATAGTGGTGTGTGTGTGGGTATGGTGGTGGGTGTGGGTGTATGGTGGTGCCTGTGGGGGTATGGTGGTAGATGAGGGGGTAGGATGGCGGGTGTGGGGTGGTAATACCGGGAGATTTCCCACTAACTGTGACGCTGGAAGGGGCGCTTGAATCGCATCACATGCCTGCCTGGGCGGCGACGCCAGAAATTGGCAATAAGCAGAAAGGATATAGCCAATAGTGGGGCGTGTGATGGTGGGGGGTGAGGCGACATGGTGATGGTGGTGGTAGTGTGAGGGAGGAAGGGGCGATGTGGTGGTGGTGGTGGAGCGATGTAGTACTGGTGGTGGTAGTGTGAGGGAGGTAGGGGCGATGTGGTGGTGGTGGTGGTGGAGCGATGTCGTAGTGGTGGTGGTAGTGTGAGGGAGGTAGGGGCGAGGTGGTGGTGGTGGTGGAGCGATGTAGTAGTGGTGGTGGTGGTGGAGGGGGAGTGGAAGGGGGCGAGGTGGTGGTGGTGGTGGAGCGACGGAGTGATGGTGGTAGGGTTGAGGGTGGAAGGAGCCGAGATGGTGCTGAGGGTGAGGGTGGGAGGTGATGATGTGGTGGTGGGAGGTGTGGTGATGTTGTGGGGGTGGTGGGAAGGGTGGGAGGAAGGGGCGATGTGGTGGTGGGAGGTGGAGCGATGTAGTAGTAGTCTGGGGGGGGGGGGTGACAGGGGGCGAGGTCGAGGTGAGGGTGGAAGGGGGCGAGGTGATGATTTGGTGGTGGGAGATGATCGTGGAGGTTAGGGGGAGGGGATATAGGGGAGGGGGGGGGGGGGCTGGTACAGTGGTAGGCGAAGCGCACCTCTCCTCTATACAGGACAAGTGGTGGTCGCCTGGCGACAGTCCCACTCCCATCAGCACACACCGCCAACCCCAACCCCACCACTCTCCCCTCCCTCGTCCCACTCCCACCCCATACACCCACTGTATGACCCTCCAGGCAACTAGCGGACATAATGCACGCTAATATATAACGGGAACAATTAGTTCGTAAGCTGGGGCGCGGCCCCCTAATACATCCCGATAGGATTAATTGAAGGCATAATAAGCAAATGGACGGCGCCGGCGAATGGAGGCAATAACTCGCCAGAGCAGCCACAAAAGGCCTTATAGTCAATTATGCAGCGGCCATAGAGGCCGGGACTATGTCCTCTGGCGGTGGGATACATTCATAACGGGCTAGCCTCAGCACCGCCCCGACAGCCGCCGACAATTGACGCGTTCCCGCTTGGATAAATCGCGTCGCCCGCCGCCCACCTCCGCCTCCCGCCGCCTCACCGCCCCGCCGCCTCCCCGCCTCGTTGCCCGCCGCCCGTCGTCCGCCGCCCGCCGCCCGCAGCCCGCCGCCCGCCGCCTGCCGCCCGCCGCCCGCCGCCTGCCGCCCGCCGCCCGCCGCCCGCCGTCCGCCGATCGCGCCCAGCCGCCGCCGTCCGCCGCCCGCCGTCCCCACCCGCCGCCTGCCCCGCCCACGCCCGCCCGCCCCGCCCAGCTCCACCACCCCGCCGCCCCGCTCTGCACCCCCCCCCCCGCCTCCGCCCCCGCCCCGCCCCGCCCGCCCCGCCCCCCGCCCCGCCCCGCCCCCGCCCCCTCCCGCGCCCGCCCCGCCCCGCCCCGCCCTCCCGCCCCGCCCCGCCCCCGCCCGCTCCCTGCCCCCCCCCCGCCCGCCCCGCCCCGCCCCGCCCCGCCCTCCCCCCGCCGCTGCTTTTCCATAGATTCCTCTAATTTGATTATGTCAAGCGAGGAGGCAAACATACGCGGCGGCCACTTCAATAAATTTAATCTCTTTCGACATCAATTATGGATCGGGCGAGACAAGGGGACGTGCATGAACTATGCGGGGCGCATATACCGGCGGCCGACCGGCCATACGGGGGTGCATTGTTTGTCAGCACGGGCCGAGGGGAGAGAGGCGACCGCCAAATACGGACCATGTCATCGGCACGGGGGCCGAGGGCCGGGGGCCGGGGGCCTGGGGGCCGGGGGCCGGGGGCCGGGGGCGGGGGCCCGGGGGCCGGGGGCCGGGGCCGGGGCCGGGGCCGGGGCCGGGGGCCGGGGGCCTGGGGCCTGGGCCGGGGGCCGGGGCGCGGGGCCGGGGGACGGGGCCGGGGGCCGGGGGCCAGGGCGGGGGCAGGGGCCGGGGGACGGGGGCCGGGGTAGGGGGCAGGGGGCAGGGGGTAGGGGGCTGGGGTGGGGGCCAGGGTCCGGCCAGGTTGGTTGGGACGTGGGGGTGTGGGTGGGACGTGGGAGGAGTGAGTGGAGGGAGGAGGGGTGAGAGGGTGTGGGGTTGTGGGGATGAGGTATTGCGAGAAGGGACGTTGGGATGGGGGCATGAGGTAGGGGAGTATGGCGGTGGGGTTGGGGGATGGGACATGGGACATGGGAGGCCAGTTACTTAGTACGGAGGGGTGGAGGCGTGGGTAGGGAAGTGTTGCTGTTTGGAGTTGGGTGACGAGACATGCGGTAGGAGAGTGGGTGTGGGGGTTGGGGGCGGGGCATTGGGAGCATAGGGGAGGGGTGGAGGCGTGGGGTAGGTCAGTGTTGGCGGTGGGGTTGGGGGCGGGGCGCCGGGTGGGGCTAGGGGGGCGGCGTGGAGGGGGTGCTGCTAACGCATATATATTCCAAGTTAATTGTCAGTTGGTTGCTGCACTTGCTATCTGGACCACACTTCATCCACACCTCTCTCTATCTCCTCTCCGCTGGCCATGCTCCTCCTTAATATGTCTGAAAAGAATTCCAGGAGGGGGAGCCCACCAGCATTTCACTTTTTACTCTTACTCTGTCTGTGTCTTTGGCTCGCCGGCTGGTCACCATAGAGCAAATAGACACTGTCCTTTGAGTCAACTCTCCTCATTTCTCTTTCCTAGACTCTACCCTTTTTTTTCTCCGAGGCATACTCCTCACCCTGACCAGGGGAGTCGTGTGCTTGGGTGGGGCCCTGTACCTTACCGTTTCTCTCGCTTTGTTCTCGTTGCTGGAACCGCTTTGCCCCCCTTTAACCATCCCTTCCTCCCAAACCCTTGCTGCTGTCGACTGGATACAAGTGCTCTACTACTGCCGGACCGAAGAGATTCGGGGCCGCCCCAACGCTTCACCGTTTCAATGTTGTAAAGATGTCCCCAGCTTCTACAACCGTCCCTACTGAAGATTAATCTTCAACCAAAGATTGGGCCGATTTACTTTGGTTCATCCAACCATGGAACCCACCCTCTATAAAGGAGCAGATGTTCAAAAACCCACCCATGAAGTTTTTGAACCAGTAACCGTCGTAAGGTTACAAACAAGCAAGCAAGTTGGTTGCTGTAAAAGGACTGAAGCTGCGACCTGGCATGTCTACCCGCCTTGAAATCGAGCGGCAGGCCCTACCAGTCATTTGTCCTTAAAGGCACATAGTCCGATCAAAGTACCAAATTTTCTAAACCAAAACACTTATCTGGATTGTATTTGATATAAATCTGGATTCAACTTAGATATACTTATTAAGCATGGAACTGGAAGACTCGGTCAATTTAATAGAACCTCTAAATGGTATCAAAATTCTGATCTGCACCCTAAAATTAAAATTAGTCCTTTTTTTTTCATTTCAAAATGGGGTCGGCCCCATAAAAACATACAACAACAATAAACCCAGCCACCAAAAAGAAACCCTTTAACATAATCAGTGTCCAGTATGACTAGTGGGTGTAAGTGTAACAACTTTGGTTATCTCGGAAGTGGAATCAAAGAGCGCTGTGCTCAAACAGCATGCCGCCGTTCTGATATGACCTTAGATGTTGCCAGGGCGTAAAACTCAAGCAACCAACCAGCATGCGCCATTCTGATATGACTTTAGACGTTGCCAGGAAGTAAAACTCAAGCAACCAACCAGCATGCCGCCATCCTGATATGACCTTAAATGTTGCCAAAGCATAAAACTCAAGCAACCAACCAGCATGCCACCATCCTGATATGACCTTAAATGTTGCCAGGACATAAACTGCAACAACCAACCAGCATGCCACCATCCTGATATGACCTTAGATGTTGCCAGGGCGTAAAACTCAAGCAATCAACCAGCATGCCGCCATTCTGATATGACTTTAGACGTTGCCAGGAAGTAAAACTCAAGCAACCAACCAGCATGCCGCCATCCTGATATGACCTTAAATGTTGCCAAAGCATAAAACTCAAGCAACCAACCAGCACGCCACCATCCTGATATGACCGTAAATGTTGCCAGGGCATAAAACTCCAGCAACCAACCAGCATGCCGCCATCCTGATATGACCTTAAATGTTGCCAGGACATAAAACTGCAACAACCAACCAGCACGCCACCATCCTGATATGACCTTAGATGTTGCCAGGACATAACACTGCAACAACTAACCAGCATGCGCCATCCTCACATGACCTTAGACGTTGCCAGAACATAAAACCGCAACAGCCAGCATGCCGTCTGGCTTCCTTCTGTCGGTATTCATACCATTATAACAAACACGAATCCACACAACTTTCATTTGACATTACACCTATTTATTTTTAAATCTACTCAATTTCTCCAAATGAGGCGGGCCGAGCCGGGCCGAAGCCGGGGACCGTGGCGGGGAAGGGCGGGGGGGTGGGTGTGGGCGGCGTGGGGGTGGGGAGGCCGGGGGCGGGGCCGGGGCCGGGTGCGGGGGCGGGGGGCAGTGCTGGGTGTGGGGCTGGGGGCGCGGAGGCCGGTTGCGGGGCCAGTTGCGGGGCCGTGGCTAGGGCGAGGGCTGGACGGAGCCGAGGCGGGGCGGGGCGGGGCGGGGCGTGGACGGGGGCTGGGGTCGGTGGGCGGGGGCGGGGACGGGGGCGGGTGGGGGAGGGGGGGGGGCGCGGGGGCGGGGACGGGGCGGGGGCGGGGGCGGGGCGGGGCGGGGCGGGGCGGGGCGGGGCGGGGCTGGGGCGGGCTGGGGCGGGCCCTGGTGCGGGACGGGGCGGGGCAGGGCGGGGCGGGGCTGGGGCGGGGCTGGGGCGGGCCCGGGTGCGGGACCGGGCGGGGCAGGCGGGGCGGGACCGGGTCCGGGGCTAGGCGGAGGGCTGGACGGGGCCGAGGCGGGAGGCTGGGCGGGGCCGGGGCTGGGGCCTAGCCAGCCGTCTACAACGGCGTGTTTACTGTTGACTCTCTACCTTCCTGGTCCATGACAAACTGTGCTAATACCTAATTGCAGACGCGAATCGGCGGAGGTGACAATCAATTATAGCGGACCAAATTAAAAACTAATCATTTATTTTTCCTCGCACAAAAGGCCAATCAATGACCTTTCCCTGCCGGCGCTTCGCAAAAGCGCTGACCCTGGCTGTTCCAACCCGGATATTAAAATCAAAGCGATGAGTAGCTCATCCATCACCATGGCACCCAGCCACCCGGCACTCCCTCCCGGAGACGCTACCCGCTACCCGCTACCCGCTACCAGCTACCCCCTAACCACTACCCGCTACCCGCTACCCGCTACCAGCTACCTGATACCCGCTACCCACTACCCGCAACCCACTACCTGCTACCCGCTACCCGCTACCCGCTACCCGTTACCCGCTACCCGCTACCCGTTACCCGCTACCCGCTACCCGCTACCCTCTACCCGCTACGCGCTACCCGCTACCCTCTACGCTCTGCCCGCCACCAGCTACGCTCTACCTGCTACGCTCTACCCGCTATCCGCTACCCCCTACCCGCTAGGCTTTATATAAAATTGCCGAATGCAAATATTGAATGAAGACAAGATAATCGCTAGAAAATAGGATGGTGGGCTGTGGGTTGGGGGGGGGGCGCGCTTTTGTAATCTCTGCATCGACAACTTGGCCGGGGATAGATGTTTTTTGGGGTTTTTTTTGCTGCCAGTTTTGTTTTCAGGGATTCGAACCCTGGCTGGGTTCACGGGGTTCTAATCCGACAGAGTCAAACCGAATGACTTTAAATGTCGGTACATGTCGCTCTCTGGCCTGGGAGTTGGCATCACTAAGACAGGGCAAGGAGCAGTGGAATGGGGAATACCAATTGTCGATGATTTAAATTTCTTAAATATCAATTTTTGCAAGTCATTGTTTTGACTTGGTCATGGTTCAATGCTAGTATCTCCCTTATGGGAAGCCAGCCAGTGATTTGACCGATTCAGTCACTCTATCCGGTCACATTAGATGAAGAGTATATATATATATATATATATACAGTAAAACCTCTCTATATCGACCGACGAGGGGACCGACTTTAAGTAGTCCATTTCGGGAGGTGATCGGTTTAGAGAGGTAGAATATCTTTACAATGGTATTGTTGGTATATTTATTTACATATGTATATATATTTACATATGTATATATATTTACATATGTATATATATTTACATATGTATATATATTTACATATGTATATATATTTACATATGTATATATATTTACATATGTATATATTTACATATGTATATATATTTACATATGTAATATATTTATATGTATTATATTTACATATGTAAATATATTTACATATGTATATATATTTACATATGTAATATATTTACATATGTATATATATTTACATATGTATATATATTTACATATGTATATATATTTACATATGTATATATATTTACATATGTATATATATTTACATATGTATATATATTTACATATGTATATATATTTACATATGTATATATATTTTGGCTTTTGTTGCGGACATGAAGTAAAACCACCATAGGTCAGCCAATCCCTCTCTCTTTCTCTCTCTCTCTGTATATATATATATATATATATATTTATGAAAGACCATGCTTAGTTAGAAACCGGGCATGGTGGCCGAATTGGTAGAGCACAGGCCTCGCGTGCGGAAGATCAGGAGTTCGCACGTTAGGTTCCCGGTCGAGTCAAACCAATGACTTAAAAATTTATACTTGTCGCTTCCTAGCCTGGTGCTCAGCATTATTACTATTGCTATTAGGATAGGGCAAGGGCTGGTTAGCTCGGTGTCAGGATAATGTGACTGAGTGGGATATCAGGTCATGCTGCCAGTGGCCTGATTTCCCAGTGGAGCAGCACTATACAGTTGCCATGGGTGCGAACTGTCACAAGTCAGTACCCGTCCTGATATATAACCTTGGATGTTGCTAGGATTTAAAACAACAACAAACTTAGTTAGAATGGGTTATTTGTGCTGGAACCGAGTAGGTCGGGATTGGCCTGCCCAGCACCATCAGACTGAGTAAATGGAATTTATATAATTTCCTCTCCTGGTCTTATATATCGAGGAAGATGAAGATAATAACCCCAAATGAATCTGATCGATGACAATTAAATATCTGATCTAAAAAATATAAAACACTAATGCTTACTTCCGAGGTCACAGTACACTTCGCTCAATCTTGTCTCATGTGCAAGCAGATGCAAATGTCTATTTTCAGTCTGCCAGCGAAATGCCAAGCTAGATTTTGCTTTCTTTCTTTGCGTAGTCCTTACTGTACCCCCCCCCCCCCCCTGAAGAATAAAGGATTAACAATATTTTTACATATATTTTGTTTGTTTAAATAGCTGAATACCTGTCGTCCAACGGAAGATTTCGAGCCTTGCATTCCTTTCAATATGCCCCACATAGTCTATATGTGATGAGTAGGTCTTAAAGTAGCCCAGGTCTGAAGCATTGACAACAAACAATGCAACATTCCACCATGGGCCTAGCTGAAAATGGTGAATGGTTATTAGAAAGATTACTGAATGGCCTTTAACTCGGCCTTGTTCTTCTTCTATGATGAAACCAGGTTGTGCGGAGTCAATGATGACTCACCAACTGCTGTATTATTATATTAGATATATCGCAAACCACGCGCTCTCTTTCACCGGGCGGGGTAGCCGAATCAGGGAGAGCACGGGGCTCACACGCGGAATGTCGGGAGTTCGCTTCCCGGTCGAATCAAACCAATAACTTTAAAATTAATACTTGTCGCTTCCTAGCCTGGCACTCGGCATTAATAGGATAGGGCAAGGACTGGTTAGCTCAGTGTCAGGATAATGTGACTGAGGGGGATATCGGGTCATGGTGCCAGCAGCCTAATTTCCCAGTGGAACAGCACTATAAAGTTGCCATGAGGGCGCACTGTCACAAGTCGGTACCCATCCTGATATGATCTTAGATGTTGCCAGGAAGGAAAACTCCAAGAAACAAATGCTCTCTCTTTCTCTCTCTGAATTTTGTTAAAGTTGCATGGTCCGATGCTTTTGGCTTCCTGTCATTTCCTGAGATGAATATATTAGGTTGATGGTTTTAGTCTATCTTACTTTAGTTTGAAGCAACTTTTATTTTAAATGACTAACTTTGGGGATATTCGAAATGCCAAAGCGTGCCAAACTGATTTTGGCAAGCTTGCCGAAACTCTGACGCTATAGGCTTCAGCACAGTAAACAACAGCACCAAGAGTTTATACATCAGATTGTTTGACAAAACCTAGTCTGTGTCAATTGCTGATAAAATAATCAAAGCAAAGACTAGAAGAAATAACAGCAAAAAGATATAGATTTTGTCAAGCATTCTGATTGATTGTCAAGCATCAGATTGCTCAACACAATTGTGTCGAGCAATATGATGCATATACTATGTAATATAATATAATGTAAGCTATGTTTGCTATTCTTATTCCTTTATCAACAATGGATACATTTTCATTTTGGCCGAGTCCTCAATCTGCTCACAACTGTTCACAACTGCTCACAACTGCTCATATGCCTTACACCAGGTATAATGGCCAAGGCCATTGTAATTAGATCGATCCGCATATAAGACTATAATGTAGCTTTCAAAAGAAATAGAAACCAATTAGTTAAATTAGGTAGCCCGATCCCAGGGTGTTGTGTGTTGTGTGTGTGTATGTGTGGAGGGGGGAGAGGGGATTTTTCTTAGGGGGGATGTGATGCTAGTGATCCTTTTCAGACATTTGACTAATTAGAGGTGCACTCCCCGCGCGCCCTATCCAACGGGATCAAAATGGCGGCGTTTACACTCGTCATGAGGCAGCCAGCTAATGGCCGCGTGTTACCAGTTGTTCACCAGCATGGTGGTGGTGAAGGGGGGGAGGCGGACAACAACAAAAATCAACCATAAATAACAAAGGAATAATAATGAAAAAGCCAGCCCAACACTTGCATGTATCATGTGTATGTATGTATGGTTTGTTTGTTTGTTTGTTGTTGTTTTACGTCCTAGCAACATCTAAGGTCATATCAGGACGGCGTATGTATGGTAGTTATATGCTGGAAAACCAGACGAGATGGCTAAATGAGTTGAGCATCCGTCTCCTGTTTTGGTAGATTGTGGGATTCAAGCCCACGGGTTCAGTGTCAACCGTGGTTGAGTCAAACTAATTACCTTTAAAAATTATACTTGTCACTCACTAGCCAGGTGCTCGGCATTAATTAGGATAGAGCAAGGACTGGTTGGCTCGGGGTTAGGATGACATGACTGAGTGGGATATCAGGTCATGGTGAAGATCGCCTGGTCTCCCAGTGGGACAGCACTATTAATAAAGTCGCTATGAATGTGTACTGTCACAAGTTGGTACCCGTCATGATATAACCTTAGATGTTTCCAGGACGTAAAACTCCAACAACCAACCAACTAAGTTATATGCTGCACGAGTGAGTGGGTTAGCATCAGTGCCAGAGAGTCGCCCGCCCAGCCCACCCGCCCAGCCCGCCCCGCTGCCCGCCCAGACCGCCCAGCCCGCCCACCCTCCCACCCGCCTAGCCACACGTATCAACCAACCAAGTAACATTGCAAGAACTTGTGTTCTGTGTTAGGGCTTCAGAACTAATATATTGGATAACACCCTAATACCCCCATCACACCAAAATAGTTCCTATTACGTTCTTGAAAATGTTGCCAAACGGGCTCAAACTGTGACCAAACATAGTGAACATAGTAGCAATGTTTTACTAACTTTTTATGAACTGCATGGACGGGGCAAGGATGGAAGGGTGCTCTAGTACTTTGAGCATGTTCAACATTTTCGGAGGCCACATTCTACCCCATTTTAAAATGGGGTCGGACGTTTTGAGAACTAGTTTGGTGTGATGGGGGTATTAACAACAGAAGGCACAGCATAAGTACATGAAAATAGAATAGAACTAGCGGCTTTTAGAAAGGTAGAGTTTTCCTTTCAGTGTCTGCTTGATAAAATGTATTACCGCGAAACATTTTCCTCTTACAATGTTTAGTATCAGCATTTATACACAGAAAAGCCCATATTTAGATCCAGAATAGGCAGATCAATGTTTCTTTGTTTCTTCATTGTTTTCCTTATTTATCATGTATATAGCCCATTCTGATATGACATTAGATATTGCCAGGACGTAAAACTCCAACAACTCTCCATGTACAGTGAAGCCTCTCTAAATCGACCGACTTTGGGACCGACTTCAGGTGGTCCATTTTGGGAGGTGGTCAGTTTAGAGGAGGTAGAATATGGTTACAATGCTATTGTTGGCACCCAAATAAAGCGATCGATATAGGGGAGTGGTCGATCTGTGGAGGTGGTCGGTTAGGGAGGTTTTACTGTATATAGATCGCCAGATCAGACAGGCCGGGAGTATTGTTTATGTTGCTTTCCAATTGTTGGTGTAAATTGTGTGTAAATAATTGACTCTGTCACCCATCTATCCACCCACCCACCCACTCCCCCACCTTCCCTACACGCGCCCACACAGATACTCCCCCCACTCATCCCCAGCCCCCCCCCCCCCTACGCGACCACAGAAACCGCCTGAGATCCGAGAACGAGGCGAAATCCTGTCACGTGATAGCAGCAGCAGGCGACTATAAGCCTGCGTACTAAAAAAGAACACACACAAATTTGAGCGGGGGAGGCGGGATGTGGAGAAGAACATTGTTGTTCACACTAAATGTCGTGTAGTGTTCGCAGACTATCCGTGTTGGGAAATATCTTATTTTCTGTCAGAACAGCTAGACTTGAGGTTGTGGTTGGGGTTAGTTAGTGTGGTGTTTATTTTTTGTTATAAACAGATGCATTAAAATAGAAATGTAATTTGATATTTAAAAAGAAAATAGCACATTTTCTTGGAGGTTGCGTCTATCATGTGAGAGACCAAACAACTAGCTTAACAAATTATTCTCTAATTTAAAAGAAGAATAAGTTTTTAAATTTAAAAAAAGGTATATACACAACTGTATATATATATATATACCTCAGATTATATTTCGAGGTGTGACATAGCAAGTATCGATATGCATTGATAAGTTAAGCTTAAACAATGATTATAGATCTAAATCCACGGTGATATATATGAATAATAATTGTAGAAATTATTGTGATGTATCAAATATATTCATTAGTTGTGATAAGTGAGGGGGTTCTATTAGTGGTTGTTCTAGAATTGAACCAGCAATGCTGATGGCTTCCGTCGTCAAGCTGTGCCTCATTATCATCATGCTGTCAGTCGCAGTGCGACAAAGACTGCTTTCATTACTTAATCACCGCTTTCATGCGGTTGTACATTTCATAAAAGCTGCTTGCAAAGTATTGATGTGCTGCTGGCTTTTGCAAGTTAATATCAGCACTCTCTCGGGGAGCAAATAGAGGTCTCCCACTGGCAAGAACATGTCAAGAGAGGCGTAAACTATTTGTCCCTGCAGTGCAGTGCAGTGACATAAGCTGTGCCTATTATTAGGGTATCTCTATTGACCCTCCTCAGTTGTTATAGTGACGTAGGCCAGGGGAGATTGACTCAGTTGGATATGCTTTCTATAATAAATAGACCTTCGCATGCTTAGAATCTCCGACCATAAATCATAGGGAATCGCGATGGGGGAAAATGCAATTCACTGTTATACAGGCATCATTGGAAGGTTCCACAAAGCCTACTTTGATGAATAATAGTGATTTATTAAAGCCATTTGACTATTTCCCCACAATCTATCAATTCAGTGTCAGCTTATTAAATGCATTGCTGTGAAGCCTTTTCCTCTTATCATGTTTGACATCTGGTATCAAATTCGAGCATCAAAGTCACCAGATTATACCAACACAGACACCAAAGTAAACATACATGGTTCATTTTAGGAGGTTATATTTTGGTATATCATAGTTATGTGTGGTATAAGGTATCTTATGCAGATATTATTCTTGGAACATTCTAGAGGGTATTGATTGGTACTGTTGGAGCTGCCTGGAATGCAGCTACGTCTGTGTTAATGGTGGTGCATTGGTCAGCCTGGGGGTGGCGGGGGGGTGGCGGGTATAGCTGGTGGCAGAGGTGCCAGAAATCAGTTAATTTCACAGGCAGGAGAGTAAAGACAATGATCACTAGAATTTCAAATGTGAGAAAAGGGAGGTGGATTGGAAAATTTGACATAAAGTGAGTCCCCGGATGGAGAGTGGTAGCCTGGTGAGTATGGATCTGGGTGAAAGGTCAAGCGGGGGGGGGGATGACTGATGGAGAGTAATACAAGTGAGACTATTTATTGTCTGGTTGTTAGAGAGTCACACAAAAGACAGACTGTTTCCTGGGCCTTGGGTGTTGTTTGTAGATAGGATTAATGGTTGGCGGGAGGATGGGGTGGTTGAGGGTTCAGTGTGCACAAGTGGAGCAGTCACTTAACTCTGTTCAAGTTACTCTCTCACAGTAGTCAACTTGAAAGATAAATAACATTAAGACATGTCCATTTGTGCAGTTTACTAGTATTTCAGATCATTTAAACTAGTCATTTAGATCATCTCCCTAACGGGGCGCGGTGTGGTCTAATCAGCAGGGCGCAGACTTCCCATGTAGAAGGTGGGGGGTTCAATTCTGGGTCGAGTCAAGCCAATGACTGACAACATTAATACTTGTATTTATACTGGTTAGCTTAGTATCAGGATAATATGACTGAATGGAATATCAGGTCATGGTGCTAGTGACGTGGTCTTCCAGTCAAGCAGCACTACAAAGTCGCTATGAGTGCGCACTGTCACAAGGCAGTACCTGATATGACCTTAGATATTGTTGGACATAAAACCTCAACAAACAAATCAATCACCCCCCCCCCCGCCCTAATGGAAGACCTGAAAGTTAACCACCCGGCTAATCCTTTCTTGCCTTAATTCTAATCCTTATTAAGGACATCATCTAATGCAGAAACACAATTCTGTTGTCATGGAAAGATTGTGGTGACTAGACACCGTCGTACTTGGTAGCAGCTATGCCCCACTGTCGCCTCTTGAACTAATTTCCTCGGGGCTTGGACAGCTTCCTAGATCAATATTTAACATGGCAGACTATTGGTATTCAGGACCCAACCCCGATAATTCAGGGATAACTAATATAGCGACGGTGTGGCTAGGTGGATCATTCTTGGGTGTACCCCGAGGGAACTATAAGGGGAGCTGGGTGGGGGGAGATGGGGGGATGGGAGGGAGTGGAAGGAGGGGAGTCAGGAGGGAGGACGGGAGGGGAGGTGAGGAGGGAGGGGGAGAGAGGAGGGAGGAGGGGAGGAGAAGGGATTGGGAGAGGGGAGAGGCAGGATGGGGAGGAGGGGAGAGGAGGGGAGGGAGGAAGGGAGGGGACGGGAGGGGAGGAAGAAGGAGAGGAAGGACTGGTGAGAAGGATGAGATGAAGGAAGAGGGGAGGGGGGGAGAGGAGACGAGGGGGGAGGGAGGAGGATTGGGGAGGAGGAAAGGAGAGGGGAAGGAGGGGAGGGGGAAGGGGGGGATGGAGGAAGGAGGGGAGGGAGAAGGGGAGGGGGATGGAGGACGGAAGGGGAGGAAGTGGTGAGAGGTGGGTGTAGATGGGAGAGATGGCGGGATGGTGTGTGCAACGGGAGAGGTGGACGGGAGGAGGAGGGGAGAGAGGAGGGAGAAGGGGAGTGAGGAGGAGAGGAGCGAGGGGCGGAGGAAGGGAGGGGGGAAGGGAGAGTGGAGGGGAGGGAGAAGGGGATGGAGGAGTAGATGGAGGAGGGGGGATGATGGGACGGAGAAGGGGACGGAGGAGGGGAGGGAGGAGGGGAGGGAGGGGAGGGAGGGGAGGGAGGGGGAGGGAGGGGGAGGGAGGAGGGGAGGGAGGGGGAGAGAGAGAGGAGGGAGGAGGGAGGAGGGGGGAGGGGAGGGACGATGTAGCGGAGGATGGGTGATGGTAAGGGGTGGGTGTAGCGGGGGAGGGGTGGTAGGGAGGGTGGCTGAGGCGGGTGAGGAGGAGGTGGTGGGGGAGGTCAGGTCCCTCTCACCCTGTCTCACCCGGGAACCTCCCCTTCCGACAGTTCACGTGGCAACAAGGAAGCTTTGTTTGCCTTCTGGCAGTCCTGTCATCCGGGCCGTACAGAGATGGCCCGGCACCGTCTGACTGCAAGCGGATCTGCCAGCTTGACATGGCCGCCACCTCGACACCAATTAAGCACCGAGCAACCCGAGGCCCGCCTCACCCCCGCACACCCACAGGCGCGCACACACCCACACACTCACACACCCACACCCACACACTCACACACTCACACACTCACACACTCACACACTCACACACTCACACACTCACACACTCACACACTCACACACTCACACACTCACACACTCACACACTCACACACTCACACACTCACACACTCACACACTCACACACTCACACACTCACACACTCACACACTCACACACTCACACACTCACACACTCACACACTCACACACTCACACACTCACACACTCACACACTCACACACTCACACACTCACACACTCACACACTCACACACTCACACACTCACACACCCACACACCCACACACTCACACTCGCACTCACACTCACACTCACACTCACACTCGCACTCGCACTCACACTCACACTCACACACTCACACACAACCACACACTCACAGGCGCACATACTACTAGTGGATAGCAAACCCATCTCCTGGGTTGGGTGTGCATTATACTGAAAGAGCGCAGTTTGTGATGGTCTCTTATCTATTATATTAATCTAAATCCCAGTCAAATATTTCAGGCTTTGCAATCGAGGATTGGTGGTGAGGAAATATAAATGGTTCTGTCAGGCATGACAAGCAGTATATGCACAAGTTGTGAGCACAATTGCTGTGACCTATGACTTAAAAATTGATACTTCTCACTTCCTAGCCAGGCGCTCGGCATTATTATGACAGGGCAAAGAATGGTTGGCTCAGTGTCAGAATAATGTGACTGAGTGGGATATCAGTTCATGGTGCTGGCGGCCTGGTCTCCCAGTGGGGCAGCACTATAAAGTCGCCATGTGTGCGCACTGTCACATGTGGGTACCCATCCTGATATGACCTTAGATGTTGCCAGGACGTACAATTCCAACAACCAATCAACAAGTCAGTGCCCGTCCTGGTATGACCTTAGATGTTGCCATGATGTAAAACTCCAACAACCAAGCAATTAACTGCTGCTTCCTGGCGCCCTGCTTGTTGCCGCCCGGTACCGTCCTGATATGACCTTAGATGTTGCCAGGACCTAAAAATCCCAAAACCAACCACTCGGTGCACTGCGGTCACCAAATCTGGCACCGTGTAATGTCAGGACAACTTCGACACCACCATGTCCTCTTAGCGAGTGAGTGGTTTCAATCATTCATTGGTTTGTTCGTGGTCCCTAGCTGGGTGTCCGCTGGTTGCAAAGATCTGCAACATTGGGATAGGCTCTCCTGGCGGAGTCCTATTTAGGTTTTTCTGCCTGTCCTTTCTGTGTGCAGGGTCTCAGGGAGTGGAAGTGGGGGAGCGGTGCTGGGGACCTCGGTCGGCAGGAAGTTGACAGTGGCGGCGGGGAATGGTGCCAGTACCAGAATGGAGGTAGGCCTATGTCTTTTTAGGGTTGCTACATATATACAGGTCCCCTGTCCATGCATATGGGCGGATGCCCTCGTGCACCCACATCCGTTACGCATCCCGGCCCTTGCGCCCGTTTGCTGTATACAGCAAAACCTCTCTAACCGACCACCTCCACAGATCGACCACTCCCCTATATCGACCGCTTTATTTGGGTCCCAATAATACCATTATAACCATATTCTAACTCCCTAAACCGACCACCTCCCTAAATGGACCACTTAAAGTCGGTCCCAAGGTCGGTCGATTTAGAGAAGTTTTGCTGTGCCGTAAAACCTCTCTAAATCGACCAAACATGGGGCCGACTTTAACTTGTCCATTTAAGGAGGTGGTCGGTTTAAGGAGTTTTGTTCATCGTTGCAATGGTATTTTATGGGCGATCGTTTTGGACCCAAATAAAGCAATCGATATAGGGCAGTAGTTGATCTGTGGAGGTGGTCAGTTAGAGAGGTTTTACTGTATACATTAAAGCTGCATAGTCCGATGAAATATCAAATTTTCAAAACCAAACCAATTATCTAGATTTTATTTTACATATCTAACTTAGATACTGATGCACTTATTAAGCATTTGTTTCTGCGTAGAAGGCAATACTGAGTCAATTTAACAGAACCTGTTACTGCAGAAATCTATGGCATCAGAGTTTTGGCAAGCCTGCCAAAACTAATTTTCCATGTTTGCGCTAAACATATCTCAAAAGTTTACCATTTAAAATAAAAGTAAATTTGAACTAATGTAAAGTAGACACTAGTGATCAATCTAATATATTTATCTCAGAAAAAATACAGAAATTCAAAACCATTGGACTATGCAACATTAACCGCCCCCCCCCCCCCCCCGCGCACGCGCACGCGCACGCGCAAGCGCACAGACAAATACCCCCCCCCCCCCTCCCCTTCCCAGCTCTCCCTCTGCCGAAAGCCGGTCAACCCAACCTAGTCAGCATCTAAGTCTGGGCGGCGGGTGGCACACGTACCAGCCATGTTGGATATCATGTCCAGTCAGCATCATTACCAAATTGGGGTCAATTCGGGGTCAAATCGGGGTCAAATCTGAGTCAAGTTGAAATCACGCTAGTGCCGTGTTAAGGAAGACAGGGGGCAATTCGGGGCCATGTTGTGACCACGTAGAGGTATTACCTAGATCATGGTAGAGGTTATGTTGATCGCATCAGGACAACGTTGAGGTGGTACGAGGGCCATTTAGTTATTTTATTTTATTTCATTTTTCGTTAGTTTATTTTGTTGTTTTTAGGGGGATGGGGTGTTTGGATCAGGTCTCGATCATTCTGAGGTGGCACACTCGGCTAAAACATATATGGGTCATTTCGGGGCCTTGTCCGGGTTGCCTTGGTGCCGTGTCGGGACCGTGTACGGTTTGTTGTCAGGCCATGACGGGGCAGCACGCATGGCTGGGTGGGGACGGGGAGGAGCGGGGGCCGCGGGTTAGCGCGGCGGGTCGGGGGCGGGCCGGGGCTGGCCGGGGCGTGGGCGCGGCGGGCGGGGGCGGGCGGGGTGGGTGGGGCGGGCGGGCGGGGCGGGGCGGTCGGGGCGGGCGGGCGGGGGCGGGGCGGGCGGGTGGCTGCGGGGGGGGGGGCGGGGCGGCGCGGCGGGGGGGCGGGGGGGGGGGCGGGGGCGGGGCGGGCGGGGCGGGGCGGGCGGGGCGGGGCGGGGTGGGGTGGGGGTGGGGTGGGGTGTGGCGGGGCGGGGCGGGGGCGGGCGGCGGGGGCGGGGCGGGGCGGGGCGGGGCGGGGTGGGGTGGGGTGGGGCGGGGCGGGGCGGGGTGGGGCTGGGCGGGGCTGGGGCGGTGAGCAGGCGGGTGGAACGCGCCTACATGTCTGGCCGGGTGTCAGCTGAAAGCCACCCTCGTGTTATTGCTAGTTCGGCTAATGTGAATATTTATGATTCACGCACTGACACCGCGGTGCTGGGCGGCGGGCGGCGGGCGGCGGGCGGCGGGCGGCGGGCGGCAGGCGGCGGGCGGCAGGCGGCGGGCGGCGGGCGGCGGGCGGCGGGCGGCGGAAGTTCACTGGTTATTATTACCGCCGCCGCGACCTTTTAATAATTCACGCGGTCCGCGAGGTGAGCGCTAGTCCCGGCAGTGCACGCCGCACCCCCTCCACCCGCTCACCCCCCTCACCCCCTACACCCCCCCCCCCCAACCCGCTGCCAGCTGGAGCGTTCGCTAATCGCAGAGAATGACACGGGGCGGCGATTTGTAAAGGCCCGGTCACATACACGTTAGTGAACGTAGTTGAACGTAGTGGAGGCTAACCTAGTCGAACGTAATTGAACGTAATTGAACGTAGTTGAACGTAGTTGAACGTAGTTGAAGGTACCAGCACCCATACTTCTGTGTGATGAGAACGTGATGATACAAACGTGTGTGGGCTATGAGTTCCGATTTAAGCTTTGGACATGTTCAAAAGAGAGGTACTTTTGAGACAGACATAGCCTCTGTGATGATAACGTACTCTAGCATACTCTAGCATACTCTAGCATACTCTAGCATACTCTAGCATACTCTAGCGTACTTCTTAATGTACTCTAGCATACTCTATCATAACCTAGCATAGTTTGCCCCCCCACAAAACCTTGACCGTTCTGCCATGGTCACATAGCCGTTAGTGGACAAAGTGGAACGTAGTGGAGGGTAACATAATTGAACATAGTTGAACGTAGTTCAAAATATTTCAACGTAGTTCAACGTAGTTGGACGTACCGAGATCTTCACCATAACATACCGGGATCTGCACCGTAATGTACCACCGGGGTCCGTATCGTAACATATTATTTATCCATACTATTAGGTGTGTCTCAACCAAAACCTGCCATACCTTAACGTAGTTTAACGTAGTGATAGCACGTTTCACCCACGTTAATCTATCCTATGTTCAACTATGTTCACTAACATGTATGTGACCAGGGCTTAATCCAGCTATACAGGGTGTATTCTGACGCCGCTTCTTTCGCCTTTAAGACATCGCCCAAAGTCTACCTACATTCACAGTCACACACTCCGGTGGCATCCACATACACGGCTTGAAGTTGCATAGTCCGAAAGGTTTTTTTAAAGTTTCCACCATTTTCTGAGATAAATATTGTAGGTTGATCGTTATAATCTATCTTACTTTAGTTTGAAGTAACTTTGATGTAAAATTACTAACGTTGCAGATATTTGAAGTGTAAACATGCAAACTTACTTTTGGCATGCTTGTCAAAACTCAGCAATAACAGGTTCTATTAGATTGACGTAATATGCCCAAGTACTTAAAGTTGCATAGTCCGATGGTTTTGAGTGTCGGCCATTTCTCCGAGATAAATATATTAAATTGATCGTTATAATCTACCTTACTTTAATTTGAATACCTTGGTAATGGGTAACTTTTGAGATATTTGAAGACTAAACATGTGTAATTAGTTTTGGCAAGCACGCCAACACTCTGACACCGTAGACTTCAGCAGTAACAGGTTCTATTAAATTGACTCTGTATTCCCTTCTATGTTCTATTTGGCAACAATGCATAATAGCTGCATCAGTATCTAAGTTAGATATGTATGATCAAATCTAGATAATTGCTTGGTTTGGAAAATTTGATGCTTCATCGGACTATGCAGCTGTACTAAGTGCACCAGTATCAACCCTTGATCCGTTGATTCAATTTTAGATATGAACAGTTCAGGCGTAAAACCCCGTAAACGTCAATCCAAAAATTGATATAAACATTGGAATCAAACCCTCAAAATGTTTATTTGTTTGCATTCCTACTTTTTTGTTCATTGCTGCATCATCATTTAAGCATAAGAAAAGTGAAAGAATTAAAATTATTTTCAGATATAAATCTTTTATCTAAACTGCTTTTTTTTTTATTGGCGTTGCCGAGGTTTTGCGCCTGAACTCTTCATATGAGTGCAGACACATAGATGTGCGTCTATTCAAAGTTTTAAAATTTCATGGATTTGTTTTTGTCATGCCTCTGAAATAAAGTGTGATTGTCTTATTTTATGTGCATTCAGTCTGAATATAATCATACATGTGTATGTGCTTTCAATCTTGAAATGGGGGGGGGGGGTGCTTCTATTTGGATATATACGGTATATGCATGTATATTACATTGCTTTCTCGCATGTATATTACATTGCTTTCATGCTACACCGTTTAGCACTGTGGTTCTGGGCCTGCTTAAACCACGTGCTTGGCATGCACTATAGTGTACCGTTTATGCGTCAAGTCAGACTGTGACCTTGCAACTCGTATTTAATACGCTATATATAAATTTTACCTCGGTATGCCGCCTCTGGCTAGCCGTAGGCTAGGGAGAAGGAAGCACATCCGGGTCCAGCAATTAGCATAAGTGACTCACAACGGGAGGACGTTTGTGAGTTGCTCCAACAGGATTTATCTACTACTACTGCTTTTGTTGAAAAGTAAGTACCTTTTATTAGCCTACTTTGTTTATGATGCTTTATAGCATCACCGTATGAAAGTTCAGAACTTTCTCACGTCCAATTTGGACTTTGTACGTGTTTTTTAACTTACGGATAGAACTTTGCGTGCCGCTGGCACTAACGAAACCGATACTGCAGTTCTATCGACACCTGTTTTTCAGACAGGGAGAAATGGCAACCCGAGTTGCTCATTTCCTAAGAAAAGTCTCCCGGATCCTAATAGAGGATGATGTTGGGGATGCTTCTGGCTGTTTTTTATAAACACCCCAGACCGGTTTAAGGCGAACCTCCGAGTTTCGTAATATTTTCTCCAACTTGTTGGCGCTGTAGCCATGGGTGGGAGAAGTGTACGGAACAGAGAGAGTGGGCGATCTCACGATCGATACCCCCCGTTTTGGTTGGTTTCGTTACCACACACCTACGGCAAAATTTAGCTTCACGCCTGTACTGACACGTTGGAATACACATTCTCTGTACCTTGTTCCTCAACCCAGTTTACTGGCTTACACTTGTGTAGTTGAGATGATACCGGTTTAGTAACGCTTTATTTCGTTACAGGAACCGATGGCCACTCGCCGGAATAAGACGCCCGCTGCAGCGGTCGGCGTCCCTCCTACGGATTACGATTCGTCACCACCGGCTACGGCTCCGCCGTCCCCACAGCCCGGGCCACATGCCTCTGATCAGGACAGTGAACAGCCCCCTCAACCTGTAGGTTGGGAGGCTAAGATGGCGGCTATGGTGGAGGAGAAAATGCGCCAATTCCAGGCTCATACCTTTGTAGACCCTTCCCAAATCCCTGATGAGGATTGGGAAGACTTCTCGGAAGACGAGGAAGACACGGTTTCGGCACCTGAGGTTCCGAAACCGAAAGCGCGCGGCAAGAAACGTCGCCCGGTTAGCAGCTCGTGAGACGAGTTGACCAAGAAGGCTAACACTAAGCGCTCCAAAAAGTCCAAGAAAAAGAAAAAGAAAGACTCGTCCTCGGACTCGTCAGACGACTCTTCTTCCACGGAGTCTGATTCTGATACGGAACGCGCAGGCGTTTACGCCAAAATAGGGGCTAAAGTAGGCAAGAAATTTGTCAAAAAGAAAGCTAACAAGGTGCGTACCACTACTATGATGCGCAAAACGGTGAATGGCCATTTCACCACCTTTAAGCCAGTGGAAGTCATCAACAAATTGACTGAACAGATCTCTGGAGTCAAGGGTATTCCCGCTACAGTGTCTAAGGAGATGGATGCGGGCATCCATTTGTCGGACGAGCGTCGCCGGTACGAAACTGCCCTCTGCGTTATCCATAAGGCAGTTTTGGGGGCCTTGACATCCATTATCCCTGTCGCTAACAGAATGCAAACCGAGAACAAGTTCTCGTCTTTGGCTCGGGTTATGGACCGGGGCATTGCCCTACTCGCAGCAGCGAGTAACTACATGACTCATCGCAGATTTGAAAATGTTTTCAAATCGGTCACCACCGATGCGGGCAAAGAAGTTGCACGCTCAAAGAAAGTGACAGATCATGACGGCAAAGAATACACTGTGTATTCAGGACCTACCCCCATCAAAAGCAAACCTCTGGATAAATCCAAGATGTTTGGGGGTCAGCTGGCTTACCTTTACAAGCAGGTGGAGGTAGACTACAAGAGTGCTAAGAACACCGAAGCAAAGGCCCGTAAATTCCAAAACCCAGCCGGGTTCAGACGGGCTAGGACGGATTTTCGCTTCCGCAGAGGAGGAAGGCCGTTCAGGGGCGGACCGTCCTTCCCGTTCAGCCAGCGGGGAAGAGGTCGAGGCGACAGACAAGCCTCAATCTGGAACGACAACCGCGGCTACAAGAGAGACTTCGTTCCCAAACCACAGTTCCCCAAACCAGGGAACAAGTAGAGAACGCCACACAAACTTTCCAACCTCCTGACCCTGAAATGGTCACGGAGGAAACACAAACTGAAGTAAGCTTTTCTCAAGCAGGCAATATTGTTAATTATTTACATCAATGGCAACAGTTAACCACTAACCCAGAGGTTATTAGTATTGTTAAAGGCATTCATATTCCTTTCACACAATTGCCTTTCCAGAAAAGAGCTCCTTTTCCTTATCAATTTAATTCGCTAGAAAAGTTTCAGCTCGATCAACAAGTTTTACTTTTTGAAGCTAAAGGCATTGTCAACAGAGTTGAACATACTGAAGGTGAATTTATTTCAAATATCTTCTCCACTCCTAAACCAGATGGCACCATTCGATTGATTTTAGATTTAACCCAATTAATGAAATCATTGAATACAAACATTTCAAAATGTTTTCCTTAGAAACAGCTCGTGATTTAATTACCCCAGATTGTTGGCTAGCGAGTGTGGATTTGAGAGATGCGTACTATACGGTTCCTATTCACCACATAGATCGAAAGTTTTTAAGGTTCCTCTGGAATGGCCAGCTTTTTGAATTTACCTGCCTACCAAATGGTTTGGCCTGTGCACCACGCCTTTTTACTAAGCTGTTGAAACCAATTTTTTCACACATGGCAAAGCTGGGTCATTGTATGTTTCCATACATTGATGATTCTTTCATTATGGGCCAATCTTTCACACAATGTGATCTCGCCGTTCAAGATTTGTGTAAAATTTTTGCAAATTTAGGTTTCTTCATACATGACAAGAAATCCGTCTTTTCTCCTACAAAGGAGCTTATGTGTCTAGGTTTCATTTTAAGCACCACGGCTATGACCGTTTCGCTTACACGCCAAAAGAAAGATAAGCTTTACCACACAGCGATTCAGCTGTTAGACATTTCTAGGCCAAAGATTAGACAGGTCGCAGTCCTTATCGGTATCATGGTTTCATATAGCCCGGCTATTCTAGACGGAGCGGCACACATTAAATCACTTGAAATTGATAAGAATCTAGCTCTGGCCCGAGCTAAGGGAAACTTTGAAAAGACCATGTTTATTTCTGCAAACGGCCTTGCCGACATTCATTGGTGGCTAAAGCACTTTGATCAATCTCCCAACCCCATTCGAATGGGGGAGCCCGATACTACTGTTACCACGGACGCTTCTCTCCAAGGGTGGGGGGCACATCGAAATGATGTAGCAACGGGCGGCAGATGGCTAGAATCGGAACTACCCGATCATATTAACGTTTTAGAATTAAGGGCCATTTATTTAGGTTTAACCAGCCTTGTTAAATTCCCCAAAAATAATGTACGTATCCTCACGGATAACACCACAGCAATGGCTTATGTCAGGAATATGGGAGGTACAAAATCAATCAAGTGTAATGAAATCGCACTACTCATTTGGAACTGGGCTCAAACCTTTGACGTTTGGTTAACTGTGACACACATTCCAGGCACGCAGAATTGTCTTGCTGACAGAATGAGTCGCCAGTTCCATGATCACTTAGAGTGGTCACTAAATCCATCCATATTCAAACACATCTGTCACACTTGGGGCTCGCCTCATATCGATTTATTTGCTTCGCGTAATAACATTAAACTCGAGAAATATGTTTCGTGGCACCCCGAACCAAATGCTTGGCACATCGATGCCTTCTCACTAAAGTGGCAACATCATTTCTTTTACATTTTCCCCCCCTTTACTGTCATTAGCAAAGTCGCCAGAAAGATACAAATGGAGGGAACACACGCCATCCTCATCGTCCCCGAATGGCACACTCAACCGTGGCTACCGAGATTACTAGCCACAGCCAAAAGCAGCCTACGCTTCCCAAGATTCCGAGGAAACCTGAAGCATTAGGGACCACTACAACGCCACGGAAAAGTGTCGACAACTCCGTTGGTGGCATTCCTTTTCTAAATAAGTACTTGGAACAATTCGGTTTGGACAAAATTACACAACAGCGTTTGGTTGATGATGCGTGGAGGAAAGGAACGGTTAAAATGTATACTACCTATTTAAAGAAATGGGGTATTTATTGCTTGCTTAAGAAGGTGAAGCCAATGAATCCCACAGTATCCCAGGTAGGACGCTTCCTACGTTTCTTAGAGGACGAAGGTCTAGGATATGGCGCGATCAATGCTGCCAAATGTGCTCTGTCAATAATCCTACCTCGGGTTAATGGACAAACAATGGGTAAACACCATGTTATTTGTTGGATCGTACGATCAATTTATCAGAGGAATCCACCTAAACCCAAATATAATAGGTTTTGGGATGTTTCTCTTGTGTTCAACCTCTTCAAGAAATGGCCAGAAAATAAATGTCTGGACGTTAAGCTATTAGGTTTCAAAGTAGCAGTGTTGCTTCTCCTCGTCACAGGACACAGGGGCCAAACTATAGTCGCCCTGTCACTCAATGGTCTGGAAATTGATAACAAGGAAGCAACATTTGATTTAACGACTTTATTAAAATCAAATCGTTTAGGTGACCCCTTTCCACAATCGGTGTCACGAGTTTCACACAGGATCGTAAATTATGTGTAGTCTCCGCGATACGGAATTATATATCCAAGACAAGGTTAATAAGAAACTCAAGACAACTTTTGGTGAGCTTTATTAAGCCACACAAGGCCATTTCCAGGGATACCCTCGTCAGATGGACCATGAATGTGTTAAAACTATCTGGAGTCAATACAGACAGATATTCATCGCACTCTACACGGGGTGCAATGGTTTCCAAGGCAAGATTACTAGGCATCTCCGTTAAACGGATCCTAGCTCACGCCGGATGGAAGACCGCTAGATCGTTTGCTAGACATTATCACAAGCGACTAGAGAAGCCTCAGCCGATAGCACAGAGGCTACTCGCCAACTAAAAAGAAAGAGGTAAGAAAAACCAAAAACTTTTTTCTCTTTATTGGTCATACAAATCGTTTTTCCATTTACATAAATAAGACTTGATCACAACATAATAATAACAAACAGGAATATCAGGATAAAAATGCTATTACGTAAAGGTCTCCCTAGCCTACGGCTAGCCAGAGCCGGCATACCGAGGTAAAATAGATTAGTTAGACGAATCTTACCTGGGTATAGATGATGGATAACTATTGTTTTACCGAGGTAGGAGCCTCGGTTAGACGTGGGCGAGGGCCCACCCACCACACCCTGCCACGTCTATTCAATCACTCACTTTAGCATGAGGTCACTTGACCTTAGGTTGTTTTTTAGAATCATTTTTATCCTGAATTAGTAGGTAAAGATTGCTGGACCCGGATGTGCTTCCTTCTCCCTCGCCCACGTCTAACCGAGGCTTCTACCTCGGTAAAACAATAGTAATCCATCATCTATACCCAGGTAAGATTCGTCTAACTAATCTATATATATAAATATATATATATATATATAAGCCATACCTATAATACCCATGTGAATAACATTGCTCAGTAAAGAGCTGAGCCATGTTCGCCGGTTTGGACCTTTCGTGCTTTATCCACTTTCAAATCGTGCTATATTCCCGGTAGCTCTGCACTTACACGACCAACGGTATAGTCGCCCTGAAGCCCCCCCCCCCCACCCTCCCCCCGCTCCCCCCTTCCCCACACACACACCCGCTACCCGCGCCAGGCCGTGCGGGTCCATTCTCCTCTCCTCCCCTCCATCCTCCCTCCCCCCCCCCCCGCCGCTGCCTGCTTAGCCGGGCCCCTCCCGGCTCGAGAGGGAAGCCGCGGGAAGCTAGAATCTAAATTTTGTCACGTGTGGTCAAAAGCGGCATTGGGTGGAAACCGTGAAGTCGGACCCTAATTGGGAGGTAATCTGGAGACGGGCTGGGTGGTGGGTGCTGAGTGGTGAGTGGGTGGTGCGTGGGTGGTGGATGGGTGGATGTGGGGGGGGGGGGAGAGGTCGACCGACCGGGCGGGCAGGTGAGTGGAGTGGAGGAGAGGGAGGGGGCGTGTTGGGAATATGGTGGGGGTGGAGGGAAGGTGTGTGTGGGAGGGGGTAGGCGGCGCATTATAGCGGGCGGGCGGGTAGAAGGGTGGACGGGGGAGGGTGTGGGGGTAATAGGGAGGGCGGTGGAATCGGGTTGGAGAAGGGCGTGGGGGATTTGGTTGGAGTATGCGGAAGGTTGGGCGTGGTTGAAGGAGGAGGGTGGTGGGACCTGGTTGGACGAGGAGGAGGGGTGGGACCAGGTTGGGGGAGGAGGCGGCGGGACCAAGTTGGAGGAGGAGGGTAGTGGGACCTGCTTGGAGGAGAAGGAGGCGGTGGGACACCTGGTTGGAAGAGGAGACAGCGGGACCAGGTTGTAGAAGTAGGCGGTGGGACCTGGTTGGAGGATGAGGAGGCAGTATGACCTGGTTGGAGGAGGAGGAAGTGGCGGTGGGACCTGGCTGGAAGAGGAGACAGCGGGACCAGGTTGGAGGAGGAGGCGAGGGGACCTGGTTGTAGAAGGAGGCAGTGGGAGCTGGGTAGAGGATGAGGAGGCAGGGGGACCTAGTTGGAGGAAGAGGAGAAGGGGGTGGGATCTAGTTGGAGGAGGAGGAGGAGGGGGTGAGACCTGGTTGAAAGAGCAGAGGAGGAGGTGGTAGAACTAGCATCGGGGTACAATGTTAGCGGCACGCAGGCTGCAGGCGGCGGGTAGGGTGGGCGGAGACAGGGCGGGAGTGGGCGGGGGGGTGGGGGGAGGAAACAGTCCCACCACAGCCAGTTCACTAACTAGCCATTAGCCTCTGCGCCGCCAGCATCGATTGGGCCACTCTGTGACAGTATATAGCGAGAGGACGCACAGTTAGCTGTGTAGCCTCGCTTCTACCTGCTGTAGAGCAGTTTGAGGGTGGAGACTCCCCTCTCCCCTCTCCCACTCCCACCTCCCTCCCTTCACTACCCCGCCCCTTCCCTGCTTGCTCCCCTCTCCTCTCTCCCCTTACCACCCTTCCTCCTTCCCATCACTACCTGCTGCCTCATGTCCCCTTCCCCCTCTCCTCTACCCCTCCCACTCTCCCTTCACTACCCCCACCCTTCTCTGCCTGCTCCCCTCTCCCATCTCCCCTACCACCCTCCCTCCGTCCCTTCACTACCTGCTGCCTCCTCCCCCCTCCCTCTCCCCTTCTCCCTCCCGCCCTTCCCTCCGCCCCTCCCCCCCCCCACTCCCTCCGTCTTCACTTACCTTCTGCCCCCTCCCGCTCCCCCCCCTCCCCCCCCTCTCCTCTCCCACCCTCCCGCTCTTCCCTCCTCCTCCCCACCGGCCCGCCCGCCCGGCTGGGTCGCGCCTCGCTCAGACTGAGGGTGCCGGGTGAGAGGTTGCGCCTATACGCACAGTGTGCAGAGGGGGTGGGGTGGTGGGCAGTCAAAATGCTGCATGATATAGTCGCCACCAACCGTATCTATATGCTACACATTCCGTACACGTTTCCTTTCCTTATTCTTCATCTGTCTTCATCCGGCACACACCGACCAGACAGGATGGCAGAATGTTTTGGGAGATCGGGAAATCCTAACCCATAAGTTCGTGGGTTCGAATCCTGGTCGAGTCAAACAAATGATCGAGACTTGTCGCTTCCTAGCCTGGTGCTCGGCATTATTCGAATTGGGCAATGACTGGTTGGCTCAGTGTCATATCAGGTCATGGTGCTGGTGGCCTGGTTTCCCAATGGGGCAGCACTATAAAGTCGCCATGAGTGCGCACTGTAAAAATTCGGTACCCGACTTGATATGACCTTAGATGTTTCTAGGACGTACAACAACAACAAACAAACATCATCCGACACAGAAACACCAGTGCTAACTGCATCCTATCTCACACCCTCCTATTATCACCCGCACCCCCACACACGCATACACACTCCTTTGTAGACGTGGCTGACATGAAGCAAGGCCAGTGAGATTGCCAGGCTTCCAGCGACTACTGCCAACAGGACCAGCTCTTCTCTACCCAAAACAGCGCCATTCCTCTCTTGGTGCAAGTAGTATATCGAAATAAGGCAAGTAGTACAGGGAAATGAGACGAGTCACACACACGACGCCCCATTCCTCCCAAATTGAACTACATGTTTGCCCTTCAAATATCTCAAAGGTTAGCCATTTAAAATAAAAGTTACTTCAAATTTTAAAATAACGTAAATTGTAATGATCAACCTAATATATTTATCTCAGAAAATGACAGAAATTCAAAACCATCAGACTGTGCAACTTGAACCGTGGTATATTTCAGCAGTGGACAAATCATCAGCTTCATGGTTGGCTCAGTGTCAAGATAATGTGTCTGAGTCGGATATCAGGTCATGGTGCTGACGACCTGGTCTCTCAGTGGGGCAGCAAAATATAAACTCGCCATCAGTGCTCACTGTCACAAGTTGGTACCCATCCTGATATGATCTTAGATGTTGCCAGGACGTAAATCTCCAACAACCTACAACCCAAATCCTCCTAATTCCCTTGCTCAGTGCTCTCTCCTAGTGATGTCAAATGCCAGACTCGGTCGTGACAAGCACACATTTTGCAAGTCATTGTTTTGAGTCAGCCAGCATTCAAACTCAAGCTTCAAATGCCACAAACTCGCCACACAGGAAAGCGTGCGTTCAACTCATTCGGTCATCCCATCTGGTTCGTGGATACAGTGTGAATACCTCGATTGAGAAGCAGTGCTTTCAAAACATTGAAGATGGGTCTCTCATGAGAGCAACTCATCTGTTGTTGTTTTTGGGGAGTTTTCAGTCGCATTGATGCGCTGAAGGCTCAAATCTGCAGCACTGAATGGGCACCACTGAAAGCAGTCCCATGTGGTCGGGAGTTGGCTTCCGATGGGTAGTGATCAGAGGAACTGGGGGCGGGGAGGGGATTGGGGGAGGCGGGGGGAGGTGGAGGGGGAGGGGGAGGGGGGAGGGGGGGAGGGGGGGAGGGGGGAGGGTGGAAGGGGGAGGGTGGAGGGTTGGCGGAGAGGGTGGGGGGTGGAGGAGGATGGGGGGGAGAGGGGAGGGGGAGGGGGGAGTTGGGGAGGGGGAGGGGGAGGGGGAGGGGGCAGGGGTAGGGGGGAGAGGGGGAGGAAGAAAAAAGGCAGCCTAAGGAGCCCAACCACAGTCCTCTGAGAGGGCCGGGGGGAGGCTGGGTGGTTGGTGCAGTTTTATGCCCCATTAAGACCCTAGGCCATACCAGGACGTGCACCGACTTGTGACAGTGCGCACTCATGGCAACTTTATAGTGCTGCCTCACTGGGAAATCAGGCTGCTGGCACCATTACCCGATGTCCCACACAGTCACATTATCCTGACACTGCGCGCCCAGTCCCTGTCCTGATCTCATAACACCAAGCGCCGAGCAGCAGCACCTCATCTGTAGTGAGCAGATCCCTTCAGACACCCCTTCTCCCGACCCCCCCCCCCCCACACACGCACAACTCCACCCCTTTCCCTCGGCCCCACCCCCACCCCCACCGCCCAGCCTTACCCCCCCCCCCCCGCACCCAGCTCCACCCACCCTTCATCGGTCAGAGGGGTGGTCAAGCAGGCCCACAGAGGTCGCGTCAGTAGCGAGTGCAGACCTTAAACCTATTCAATCAATGGAGATTAAATTGAATCGCAATCTTCATTACCCTTGATGAATATTCAATGGCGGCAACCCTCAAGTGGATGTATTAATGGAAATCAACGGTAATTAGAACACCTTCATTACGATGATAATCATTACACGCGCCGTTTTACTAAGTGTGCATCAGGCGTTGTGTGCAAAATAAACTTCTCTGGAAGTCCGTGGAGTGGTAATAAGCACTCACGGATATATATATATATAATTATATAATTTCTTTTTTTTAAAAAAATTAAATTATATATATATTTATTTAATGCACCATGCTATTAGATTATGTAATGGCCCACGGCCCTCCGACTCTCACTCACGCAGGTTTCCACGGAAGAACACCAAGATTCAATACAGTGTACGCTTCACCCTTGGTTTATTGAACCATCTGCTCTCCGCGGCGTCAGTAGTTGTCTGACCCGCCCCCTGACTCGCCAGATCCCACATCGACTCTATAGGTGTGTGTGGGGGGGTGGGGGGTGGGGGGGGTCAGCCACACGCAGTACAGGTCAGCCCAGTTGGGGTCTGACCGGTGGCTACCCGTGCCACCACCTGGCGCAGTGTAATGGTACTGCGCTGGTGTACGGCGTAGTCTCCGCTGCTACCGCGTGATAGTAGAGCTCATGTTCAGACTACTACACTTATATAGATATAACTTAGCGAAAGTTATTATTAAGCAGCTCAGTCACTATATTGGTATGCCCAATGGCACCCCCTTGTAAATAAATATATATATATATATATATATATGCATATATATGTACATATATGTACTTATATATATATATATATACATGTATATACATATATATGAAGAGTTCAGGCGCAAAACCACGGCAAAAATGGCATTAAGATAACAGATTTGTGCCTGAAAATAACGTTAGTTCACATTAGTTCCACTTTTCTTGTGATGACATGGTTATGGAGCAATGACGAAAAAAGTAGGAATGTAAAAAAATTAACTTTTTGAGGGTTTGAATCCAAGGTCTATGTACAATTTTGGACTGGCGTTTAAATGGTTTTGTGGCTGAACTCTTCATATTATATATCCATCTATATATATACATTATTATCCATATATATACATATATATACATATATATACATATATATACACATATATACACTTATATACACATAATATTATATACGTATACATATATGTATGAGGTATACGAATTATATTATTAGTATCAATTCACGGAAGTTCTGCGCATGCCCAGTGGCGCCTCCCTCGGACTTCCCCCCACACTACACGGCCGATAGACACACTCAATCACACACACATACTATATATATATATATATATATATATATATATATATATATGTGTTGTATACGGAAGTTATGGGAATATAGCACTATTAACCTGCAGTTCCTCTAATACTGGTAACAGTCGTCTGACTAGATAAAGGATTCACCTGGTACTCGCAGTACACGAGTGAAGACCAGCCCTATATAAAAACGGTTGAAAAAAGGGGTTAATGAAATGAGAGCCTAATTTCACAATCTAAGAAGCAATATTTATTTTTGTAGATGTCTTCATATTTCCCCGCTACCTTTGAGTTGAAAAATATAATAAACCATCTAGTTTAATCAGATTTAAAAGTGAAATCGACGGCGTTCTATGGCCGCTATCTTGTCTTTTTGCATTCTCTTCCATTTCACCAACTCTGCGCCGATATAAGTATCCATTTGATACTGGAGGCAGGCATTCTACTTCTTGTTCCATACTAAAGCTATTTTCGCCCGTATTTACACTACATTGTCATTCACCCGTGTATTACAAGTACCGGGTGAATCGTTTATCTATCGTCTGACCAGCATATCACCTGATATAAGTGCCTAGTTCCCACTTCTGGCACGGCAGCGAAACCTATGAGTGGACTTGCTGATGGCCCAGTCACATTACGATGCTTCTCGCCGGTGTGCCGCCAATGTGCAAAATAATTTGTATGCGTCGAGACACGTCCAACTTTTCGGCATCAGCACAACATATTGGTAGCGTGCGGCCGACGTTGCGGTAACGTATATCGATAAATGCGAAAAAAAACAAAAATGTTTTGGCGCGCCATCCTCATATGACCTTAGATGTAGCTAGGATGTAAAACAACAAAACAACATTTTGGTGCAACGTGTGGGCACGACCCTAACGCGCGCGCAACATGTGCTTGGTGTTCGCATTATGTTATTCCAGCGATGTCAACGTGATTCTGACGTCGCCATAATATTGGCACACGCGCAAGCGCAAAACTTTCGACATGCCATGACGCGCGCCGCCGATCCTCGCCGACCGTCGCCGTCCATCAATGTATACCAACGCATGCCTAACGCGCGCGGAAGGCTTCCTGATGTGTCCCAACGTTCTGCCCAAAAATCATATACGTCGACGCGCGTTGGCGAGAAGCGTCATAATGTGACAGGGCTATTATCATATGTGGAACATAATTTAGAACTACAGTTGGTAGCGGGGGAGGTGTTGTTGCTAAATGGCTCGGTGCTGATTTGATTGCTGCGTAATGTGTTAACCCTTTCACAACGCCACCTGTCGGTCCACCATTGCAGTACTGACGTCACATATTAAATCCACCCCCTGCTGCCCCATAGTCTTCTAAAGAATGCCACCCATGACCCAGGATATGTGTCATAATTACATTTAAATCCAGTTATGAAGCTGAATTTAATATTGTATACCCACCCCCTGTCCACAGTCTTCGAAAGAATGCCACCATGACGCAGTATGTGTTTCCATAGTTACTTGCACATTCAATTACATAACATAAATTTTATATTGTATACCCACACTCACAGGCAATGCACTAACACATACACACACAGGGTAGGTTCAACAACCATATATCGCAGAGCTTGTACAGGATCCTGGTCACGGCAACCAGTGTCATGGAGGGGTGATGAAAATGGGAAATAGTGCGCCTAGAGCGGGACTGGAACCAACATCTCTTTGCATTCCGGGCCAGTGTGCTAACCATTACACCACTTAGGTGTAATGCTTACAATTACATACATACAGGCAATGCACTAGCACATACATACACAGTATAGTTCAACAACCATACATCGTGTAGCTTGTACAGGATCCTGGTCATGGAAACTGGTGTCATAGGGGTGATGAAAATGGGAAATATTGTGCCTAGCGTGTGACTCGAACCCATCTCTCTTTGCATTCCGGGCAAGTGTGCAAACCATTACACCACCTAGGCTCCCTGATATCACCACTCTACCCACACCTACCTATCTATGTTGTTACTGGCCTGAGAGGTCAGTGCAGACCACTGCATATATATATATTTGGGTCACTCTCCTGAAAACTGGCCAGAAGTGTCACATGGAGAGTTAAAATCTAATATTTAAATTTTTAACATTTTTTGGTTGCAATTGAAAGCTGAAATATCCCCTTTACATATATGTAAAATATAAATTGATGAGATAAAAAGTAAAGGTGTAGTCCATGATTAAGCTATGTCATATGGCAGTATAACATGTGTTGCTCAGATGTAACACATGTTTAGGACAACACACAGTCTGCTTAATACAAATCTAAGCAGAATTACATAATTTCATGCTGAGAAGCATATTAATCATGGCATAATATACAGAAATATGTAGTGCTTCTATTGATAAAAGAAAGTAATTCCCAGCCATGCTTTATTCACTGAATAATTAGTGCACAATATTTGTGTAGCATCCAGACACCACTGGATACATCTGTGATGGAAATTTGTAATGTTTTTTCTGAAGACATTAAATAATTCTTTTTTTTAATTTAAGCATGCATACATGTTAATAAAACTTCCTTTTGATTTGGGAACTGTTTTGTTTGATATATCAATGCAATACAAGATGCTAGTAAGAATCAACCATGTCCCATATGTCATATTACAAATGGCTGACTGTAAAATTGTTTTTTTGGGGTACAAAAAACACTTCTTAGGTAAAAAGAACAAAGTTGCATGCGGTTTATTTTATTTCCCTTATTTCTTATGCTAGGTACACACCTACCGTATACGATTCGCGCACTAAAAATCGCGACCCGACCCGACCCGACCCGCTTAAAACTGAAAACGGGCCGATTCATTTTTCAAATCGCGAATCGCAATCGTAAGGAAGCGGTTTTAGCCCTAAAAAGTCGTGAATCGCAATCGGTAGGTGTGCTAGGGGAGTGCACACTTCAAGATTTTTGGGCAGTTTTAGATCGTATACGGTAGGTGGGTGCGGAAAAACGGTAGGTGTGTACCTAGCATTAGATCAAATCTGAACATGAATCTGACAAATATAAGGAAAAAAGTAAGTAGGACGTTTATTTATTGATGTTTTAAAATCCCATCCCATGCTGACCAGTTTTCAGGAGAGTGACCCATATTTGTATACATTCGTGTGTGTGAAATGAAGAAGGTGCTCCTACCTGTGTCTCCTTTTCTTTTTCTTCTTTTTACTGCTTCCTCCCCTTCCGGGGAATCCGTGCTCATCGTCACCTTCTGCAAAAGCAACAGACAGAACGAAAATTAAAAACAAACCCAATAACAAATAACAAACAAGCACCCACAACGATTGACAACGAAGTTCTCACATCGCCCAATGCGGCGCCAAGTGTATTTAGTTACCAACCAAAGCGCTATCTGAGTCGCGTTTGCTTTTATTAGCGCTGAGCTGCTCCCTGCCGCGCCAAGTGTTTTCTAATTACCCCCCACCCCCACCTACACACACACTTCCTGGCATCCCACCCCACCCCCACCCCCACCTCCATTCACAAACCCACTTCGTGATTAAGCTGCGTAAAAACGGGCACAGTTGTCCAACTTCCGCCTCGCCCCACGCCGCCCCTCGCCCCACGCCGCCCCTCGCCCCACGCCGCACAATCGGAGCGCCCCCTACCGACATGCTGACAGTCGATGTGAACGAAACCGAATTACGCGCCGATAAAATTGCTCTTCTCTCGGTGTGAATATTAATTGGGTCATTTCGGCCGGAGTGCGGCTGGTGGGTGTGGGTGTGGGTGTGGGTGTGGGTGTGCTTGGGTGTGGGTGGGTGTGGGTGTGGGTGGGTATGGGTGGGTGTGGGTGTGGTTGGGGTGTGGGTGGGGGTTTGGGTATCGGGGTAGGTGGGTGTTGGGGTGGGGAGTCGGTGCGTTGTAGGTGGTTGTGTTGGGATGGGGTCGGGGTGGGCGTGGATGTGGCGTGGGTGTGGGTTTGGGTATGGGAGTGTGCTGGGGTGGGGTTGGGGTAGGTGGTTTGCGGGTGGGTTGGGGTGGGGGTAGGTGGGGGTGGTGCGGGGGATAGGGGTGAAGGGAACGGGGACGGGGGCGGGGGAAGGGGTGGGGGTAGGGGATAGGAGTGAAGGGGACGGGGAAAGGGGGAAGGGGGGCGGGGGGGGAGGAGTGTGTGTATGGCGGGGGCGGGGGGTTCTAGCCGGTCGGTACCGCCGGCCGCCAGGCGGCGAAGCGGAAACGGAAACAGTCAGGGGAGGGTGGGGGTTGGAGTGGGGTGGGGGTGGGATGGTAGAGAGCGCGGGGGCGGGGAGTACTGTTGGTGCCAACTGACGCGTCACCGCACCAGGGGGCACTTTATTGCTGCGCGCGCAATCACTACCGGAAATGCTGCGCGCGAGTACATCCGCCCGGCCCGGTCGACTTCACCGTCGTCAGATCAAAGTGATGACGCGGCACTTAAATGGGCGCCCGCCCGGCTGGTGGCGCCCAACTCGACTCGACGCCCTGTTGGGCGCCGAAAGCAGGCACTTGATTATATCTGGCCGTATGTTTGCATTACCTGGTCACCTTATCGGCGCCGCCCCCTCACGTGCTCGGCAAGGCGGCGCATTAGCGCCGGGCGGCCGGGGGATTAACGCCGGCTATTGGGTTAGTTATTCCATTATCGGCCACTGCCGCTCAACTAACGAGGCTTGCAGTGTACTGATTATCGCCCATCAGGCCAGTCTTTATCCGGGTAATCCCCCCCCCCCCCACTTCCTCCACCCCCCGTCCCGCCGCCCTCCCGTCCCGCGGCAGTTGCAGCATGGCTGCTGTCCACCCTGGATGTTTACTCCGGGCGCGGTGGCCGAATCGGTAGAGCGCGGGGCTCACGTGCGGGAGTGGTCGGGAGTTCGGTTCGCGGTCGAGTCTAACCAATGACTTATAAAATTGATACTTATCGCTTTGTAGCCTGGCACTGTCGGCATTAATAGGATAGGGCAAGGACTTGGTTGGCTCAGTGTCAGGACAATGTGACTGAGTGGGATATTGGATCATGGTGCGAGCAGCCTGATTTCCCCCAATGGTGCAGCACTATATAAGGTCGCCAGAAGTGCGTACTGTCACAAATCGGTACCCGTCTTGATATGACTTTAGATGTTGCAAGGACGTGAAACTCCATTAACCAACCAATCAATCCACCTTGAAGGGCCCGCTCTCCGCACGCTGGGAGGGGGCAGAGGGCACCCGGTGGATACACAACGGGAGGCGGGGGTTGTTAAAACCAACGGCTGGATTTAGTTTCCCTGCTACTCTAAACACTGATGGCCTCTTGAACTGTGGATGCTATTTATAGCATCTTATCTCAATTGCTCACGATGTTGGTATGTTCCGGGTTGGGTCTAGGAGTGTGTTGGGGGGTGGGGGTGGATGTGAGTGTGGGTTGTGGGTTGTGGGGGTGGGGGGTGGAAAGGTGTGGGTAGGTGTGGGGTGTGGGTGGGGTGTGGGTGTGGGGTATGTGGGGGGATAGGGGGAAGGGAACAAATAGGGCTGTTGTATTTTCTCTCCTTTACAATTAGTACCAACTTGAGAACTTTCGAACATCTCTGTCAATGCCAAACTATAAGTATGCCATTCGACGCCGACATCCAATGGTCGACACGACATCTTTCCCCCATGCATCAATTGGCCTATTTTCATGAGACTAACTCATATATATATACATATATGCATGTACATATATTTATTTATATATACATATATGCATATATATATATCCATATATGTACATATACGCATATATATATATTTATTTATATATACATATATGCATATATATACATATATATACATACATGTATACACATGTATATATGTATATACACACTCTATTTTCCTGGGCGTAGGTCAACATACTTAATGAGAACAATGCGACGAAGAAGTAATTTATACATACTTACTATACATATTTGAAAAATGTGTGTGAAAACCGGTTTTAAGTCTGTGAACTCAAGCATCTCTCTCCACGAACCCTGTTCTCCAAACCAAATGGGAAGCTGGGTTTGGAGGACATGTAATCATCGGGCTTCATGCTAGTAGTAGTACCAAGGAAAGCACAAGACTGAGAAATTTCCGATTTTCGGCTAATTTCCTATTTCTTTTTTTTGTGGTCATCTGGGTCATTTTCCTGCATATGATCACCATGAACAAATTTAGCGCAATCAGATTTCCACATTCTTCGGATTAGGCGGGTGGAGTTGGGAGATGGGGTGTGGGAGTTCGGGTTGGGGGGTAGGGGGTTGGCTGGTTGCTGGAGTTTTACATCCTGACAACATCTAAGGCCATATCAGGATGGGTACCGACTTTAGACAGTGTGCATTCATGGCAACTTTACAGTGTTGCCCTACTGGGAAATCAGGCCGCCAGCACCATGACCCCATATCCCACTCAGTAACATTATCTTGACACTGAGCTAACCAGTCTTTGCCCTATCCTATTAATGCCGAGTGCCAGGCTAGGAAGTGACAAGTATCGATGTTATGAGTCATTGGTTTGATTTAACCGGTAAAGGCCCTGTCACACTACGATGTAATGAGGTCAGCGTAGGGAGAACGTGAAAAATGTCGAACTTCTCGGCGTAGTATGCAAATTTGGGCACAAGTTGAACGTGGATGCAGCGTAGTTGATGAGAGTGTAACGTCGGTAAAGCATAGTGATAGCGTCATTCAATGAGAGAGGACAACGTAATTATGCTCACGGAACATTATGTACGTTATTCCATCCCCAGAACTACATTGCGTTACGTTACGTGATGTTACATATGTCATGACACGGTGGCAAAATGCTGAATGTATGCTGAAGATACGTTCGGCGTACGTTCTCCTGACATTCCCATTACGCCGCATGGATGTTTCCACCAGCCTTAATGTGGGTCAACGTAGTGCAACGTAGTGCAACGTAGTGCAACGTAGTGAGCAGCATTTGACTAACGTCCGTCTAATGTCATTGACGTTCGCCGAACGTGTACAGAACATACGGTGAATGTAAACCCTTTCATTGGAGTTACGTCGAAAGTTTTGAACAGGTTCAAAACCTTGACGCGCACCGACGCAACACGACGTAATGTGACATAGCTCGATGTCAGTCTAACGTCATTCTGAAGTCATCATAACGTAACCCAACCTACGTCAACGTAATGACGAAACGTGAGCGCGTCAGGCTTACGTTGGCTCGTTACATCGTAGTGTGACAGGGCTATAACCGAACTCCCGCACTCGAGGCCCGGTAAAAGCCAACAGGTGTCCGATGTGGGTGACTTTTCGTCATTACGTTGAGGGACATCGAATTACATTGTGGTGATGTTGTGGTGACGTTAGAGTCACGTCCAGTCATGTCCAGTCACGTCGAGTTACATCGGGGTACATCGAGGTTTTGGACATGTTGAAAACTTTTGACGTAGCTCGACGTGATGCTCTAACGTTCGGGTGATGTCACACTCACGCTACATGGACGTTAGACGTGTGGGAGGGATGCGTCGGCTATGTTGGATCAACAGTGCATTGTTTGATTGCTTGGTTGGTTGTTTGGTTGTTGGTTGATTGTTGGTTGGTTGTTGGCTGGTTGTTGGTTGGTTGTGGATTGGTTGTTGGTTGGTTGGTTGTTGGTTGGTTGGTTGTTGGTTGGTTGGTTGTTGGTTGGTTGTTGGTTGGTTGTGGATTGGTTGTTGGTGGGTTGTTGGTTGGTTGTGGATTGGTTGTTGGTTGGTTGTTGGTTGGTTGTTGGTTGGTTGTGGATTGGTTGTTGGTTGGTTGTTGGTTGGTTGTGGATTGGTTGTTGGTTGTTCTTTGGTTGGTTGTTGGTTGGTTGTTGGTTGGTTGTGGATTGGTTGTTGGTTGGTTGTTGGTTGGTTGGTTGTTGGTTGGTTGGTTGTTGGTTGTTGTTTGGTTGGTTGTTGGTTGGTTGTTGGTTGGATGTTGGTTGGTTGGTTGGTTGTTGGTTGGTTGTGGATTGTTTGTTGGTTGGTTGGTTGTTGGTTGGCTGGTTGTTGGTTGGTTGTGGATTGGTTGTTGGTTGGTTGTTGGTTGGTTGTGGATTGGTTGTTGGTTGGTTGCTTGTTGGTTGGTTGTTGCTTGTTAGTTGTTTGGTTGGTTGTTTGGTTGTTGGTTGATTGTTGGTTGGCATGACGCTATACGGCCGTTACGCTCTCGTCAACCACGTGGCAGTGACGTCCCGAATTTGCATATTACGCCGAGATTTTCAACGTGTTAAATTTACTTTCACGTTGTCCCTACGCTGGCGCGTTATGTCATAGTGTGACAGCATCTTTAGTGTTTTACCTCTGTGTTGTTGTGGCTAGCCATTGCTCCCATTCTGGTGATTAGACATCATGCACCAGATGCTTACCTATATACTATTACTAGTATTACACCGTTACCAAGGAAACAGCTGTGAGGGCAGCTGTGTCTCGTTTGTACCCGCCTGTAGTCCTGAACCATACGGACCAAGAGCAAGGTGCAGTCCGGTCACCATGGTTACAGGTATGCCAGACAACGCACCAGGTACCGGACGCCGTGGCTGAATCGGTAGAGCGCAGGCTTCCCATGTGGGAGGTCAGGAGTTTGATTCCCAGTCAAGTTAAAGCAATGAATTACAAAACTGTTAATTGTCGTGCCACCTATCCTGACTTACAAAATTGATTCTTGGCGCCACCTATTATTAAGGATAGGGCAAGGACTGGTTAGCTCACTGTCAGGATAATGTGAGTGAGTAGAAAATTGCGTCATTTTGCCGGCAGCCTGGTCTTCCAATGGGGCAGCACTATAAAGTCGATATGAGTATGAGTATGAGTATGAGTGTGCACTGTCACAAGTCGCTACCTGACCTGATATGACCTTAGATTGGTTGGATTTGGGGGTTTTACGTCCTGGCAACATCTACGGTCATATGAGGATGGGTACCGACTTGTGACAGTGCATACTCATGGCAACTTTATAGTGCTGCCCCACTGGTAAATCAGGCTGCCGGCACCATGACCTGGTATCCCACTCCGTCACATTATCCTGACACTGAGCTAGCCATTCCTTGCCCTATCCTATTAATGCCGAGCGCCAGGCTAGGAAGTGACAAGTATCAATTTTATAAGTCATTGTCTCGACTGCGAATGGAACCCCCTGAGGTCCGCGCTCTACCAATTCGGCCACCGCTCCCGGTATATGACGTCAGAATAAGTTAGATGTTGTCAGGATGTAAAACTCAAACAAACAAACAAGGCACCAGGTACACACATGCATCCTTGTAGAAGCCCCCCCCCCCCCCACAACAATAACCAGGTATTCATTATCTCTTTCCGACCCGCTGCTAATCCACTAGAAATTAACTACAACCGGGAGATGATTATCAAACAGTGGCGGTCTGCCTGACCCGGTAATGGGATGGTTTTAAGGATGTTGGATGGGGCGGTGGAGGTGAGGCATATTTAGCCAGCGGCTTTGTTAATAGTAATAATAATCCCTGCTCGGTAAATTAGCGCAAATCTGCTCACCGGTAGGGGGCAGTACTAATTCGACTAATGTCGTCTGTGGCGAGTGTGTGTGAGTGTGTGTGAGAGTGTGTGAGAGTGTGAGTGTGTGAGTGTGTGAGTGTGTGTGAGTGTGTGTGAGTGTGTGTGAGAGTGTGGGTGTGTGAGTGTGTGAATGTGTGAGTGTGTGTGAGTGTGTGTGAGTGTGTGTGAGTGTGTGAGTGAGTGAGTGTGTGAGTATGTATTATGAGTGTGTGAGTATGTGTGTGAGTGTGTGAGTGTGTGAGCGATCTGGGAGTTTGGGTGAGTGTATGAGTGTGTGAGTGTGTGTATGACTGTGTGAGTGTGTTTGTGTGTGAGCGTGTGTGAGTGTGTGAGTGTGTGAGTGTGTGAGTGTCTGGGTATGTGGGTGAGTATGTGAGTTTGTGGGTGAGTGAGTGTGTGTATGAGTGTGTGAGTATGTTAGTGCTTGAGTGTGTGAGTGTGTATGAGTGTGTGAGTGTGTGAGTGTGTGAGTATGTGAGTGTGTTTGAGAATGTGAGTGGGTATAAGTGTGTGAGTGTGTGAGTGTGTGATTGTGTGAG
>CM059186.1:20445934-20500922 GCA_030323885.1 Branchipolynoe longqiensis
GAGTGGCAGAGTGGCAGAGTGGCGGAGTGGTGGAGTGGCGGAGTGGCGGAGTGGCGGAGTGCTGGCATGGCAGAGTGGTGGAATGGCGGTGTGGTGGAGTGGTGGATTGGTGGTATGGCAGAGTGGTGGAGTGGTGGTGTGGTGGAGTGGTGGAGTGACAGAGTGGTGGAGTGACAGAGTGGTGGAGTGACAGAGTGGTGGAGTGACAGAGTGGCGGAGTCGCAGAGTGTCAGAGTGTTGGAGTGGCGGAGTGGCGGAGTGGCGGAGCGGCAGAGTGGTGGGGTGGCAGGGTGGCGCAGTGGTGCAGTGGCGGAGTGGTGGAGTGGTAGATTGGTGGAGTGGTGGAGTGGTAGAGTGGTGGAGTGGTGGAGTGGCGGAGTGGTGGAGTGGCAGAGTGGTGGAGTGGTGGAGTGGTGGAGTGGTGGAGTGATGGAGTGGTGGAGTGGTGGAGTGGTGGAGTGGTGGAGTGGTGGAGTGGTGGAGTGGTGGAGTGGCGGAGTGGCGAGTGGTGAGTGGTGGAGTGGCAGAGTGGTGGATGGTGGAGTGGTGGAGTGGTGGAGTGGTGAGTGGGGGAGTGGTGGAGTGGTGGAGTAGTGGAGTGGTGGAGGTGGAGTGGTGGAGTGGTGGAGTGGGAGTGGTGTGGAGTGGTGAGTGGTGGAGTGGTGGAGTGGTGGAGTGGTGGAGTGGTGGAGTGGTGGAGTGGTGGGGTGGTGGAGTGGTAGAGTGGTGGAGTGGTGGAGTGGTGGACGGTTGGTTCTTGTAGTTTTATGGGAATTTAAACAAGGACACCATCTATCTTCCGTTCCCTATGTTATAGTATACTCACTATATCCTATCTAATCTAATACGTGATGTATAAGCAATTATGTGATGTAGAAGCAATTATGTGACTATAAAGGCACGGAAAAGAATTCCATGTTATATTCCTGTATTAACTGATTAGGTGCCTTACTCTATATATGCCCCCTCCTCTCACGTGACCAGTGTCGCCGCCACCGGCACAAACCTGAACTGGGATGCTCTACTGTGTTATTGATGCCTAAAATAGGTACCTGTTGCTGCTCGGCGATTGGCGTTATGAGGTGAGGACAGGGACTGGGCACACAGTGTCAGGATAATGTGACTGTGTGGGACATCAGGTCATGGTACCGGTGGTCTGATTTCCAGTGGGGCAGCACTATAAAGTCACCATGAGTGCGCACTGTGACAAGTCGGTGCACGTTCTGGTATGGCCTAGGGTCTTACTCGGGTGTAAAACTACACCAACCATGCAGCCTCCCCCGGCCCTCTCAGAGGACTGTGGTTGGGCTCTTCGGCTGCCTTTTTTCTTCCTCCCCCCTCCCATTTTCTCTGACCACTACCCATTGGGAGCCAACTCCCGACCACATGGGACCGCTTTCAATGGTGCCCATACAGTACTGCAGATTTGCAGCCTTCAGCGCACCAATGCGACTAAAAACGCCCCAAAAACATCATTGGCGCCTGAGAATTATTTTTTAAAGGCTATATTCCCTATGCCAGAGAAAAAATGTATTTCAACCCACTCCTTTGTCTTGTCTTCTGAGTTGAACTGTAGTCGGTCTTTATATGGATGCGGCATGGAGTAGAGAAGGGTTGGAGTGGTGGAGTGGTTGAGTAGAGGAGTGGTGGAGTGGTGAAGTGGTGTGGCATGGTGGAGTGGTGGAGTGGTGGAGTGGTGGAGTAGTGGGGTGGTGGTGTGGTGGAGTGGTGGTGTGGTGGAGTGGTGGAGTATTGGAGTTGTGGAGTGGTGGAGTGGTGGAGTGGCAGAGTGGTGGATTGGTGGATTGGTGGAGTTGCAGAGTGGCAGAGTGGCAGAGTGGTGGAGTGGTGGAGTGGCAGAGTGGCGGAGTGGCAGTGTGGTGGAGTGGTGGAGTGGTGGAGTGGTGGAGTGGTGGAGTGGTGGAGTGGTGGAGTGGCGGAGTGGTGGAGTGGTGGAGTGGTGGAGTGGCAGAGTGGTGGTATGGTGGAGTGGTGGAGTGGCAGAGTGGGGGAGTGTCAGAATGGTGGAGTGGTGGATGGTTGGTTCTTGGAGTTTTACATCGTGCCTACATCTAAGGTCATATCAGAACTCATGGCGACTTTATAGTGCTGGTCCACAGGCAAATCAGGCTGCCATCACCACTCCCACTCCCACTCAGTCACATTATCCTGACACTGAGCTAACCAGTCCTTGCCCTATCCTATTAATGCCGAACACCAGGCTAGAAAGCGACAAGTATCAATTTGATAAGTCATGAGTTTGACTCAACAGGGAACCGAATTCCCGATCTCCCGCACGCGAGGCCCACGCTCTACCGATTCGGTCACCGCGCCCGGTCTTGGAGTGGTGGGAGTGGTGGAGTAGAGCAGGGGTGGAGTGGAGGAGTGGCAAAGTGGTAGAATTGTAAACAACACATGGGTGCCTGCATAAGGGGAGAGAGGCTGCGTGATGACCTGACCCCCCAAAAAAGGCTAATACTGTGTTGTTCGCCGGGTAATTATCCCCAGTATACACCACTAGCACCCGGCAGGCCCGCCAGGGGTGTGTGGGATGGGTGTGTGAGTGTGTGTGAGGCAGGTTCACAGAGCGATAAGACAGCTGTGAACCGGCATCGTGTTGCCGCGAGGGGGCGCTGCGGAGAGAGACGGGCCAGGCGACTCGTGGCTTATTGTTTGTCTGCGCAATAAGCACGCACGCTAATTACCGAAATGCCACCTCACACAATTAGCCACGCGCCGAGCTACGCCTCACATGCCCCGTCATGTCTAGCGTTAGAGCTTGACTGGCCAGAGGGGTTGGCCACCACTGTGCCCGCCCTCCCTCCCTCCCTCTCCCCTCTCTGTCTCCCACCCACCTCTCTCTCCCCCTCCCTTCCCCTTCCTCCCCCCCTCCATCCCACCCCTCCCCCCATCCCTCCCTCTCCACCTCTCCCACCCTCCCCCTCTCCTCCCTCCTCCCTCTCCTCATCTGCCCCCCCTCTCTGCCCTCTCTCTCCCCACCCCCATCCTCCCTCTCCCTCCCTTTCTCTCCCCCTCCCACCACTCTCTCTCCCCACCTCAATTCCTCTCCCTCCCCTCCCCCTCCACCCATTTCCCTCCCTCTCTCCCTTCTTCCTCCCTCCCCCAGCTACCCATCCTCCTCCCTCCTCCCTCCCCCTCCTCCCCCCTCGCCTTCTCTACCCCCCCCCCTCCTCTCCCTTCCCCTCCCTCTCTACCCCCTCTCCCGCCTCCATCCCTCCGTCCCATCCTGCCCCTCTCTCTCTCCCTCCCTCCCACCATCCTACCATTCACCCCTCACCCCTCATCCCCACACCCCACCCTTTCCTCGTGTTGCTGTGATCCTCGCACACCTCCAGTGTGCACCGCACCGCCTTGTGATCACCGCAGATCCCTCCAGAGGGCAGCACCGCTCGTCTCGCCGTTAGGAGGAGCGGGGGTGCCTGGTGTGTGGGTATGGGTGTGGGTGTGGGTGTGAGTAGGTGGAAATGGAGTGCAGATAGATAGGCAGATAGATAGGCAGATAGAGAGGCAGATAGATAGGTTGGTTGTTGGAGCTTTACATCCTAGCAATATCTATGGGAATATCAGGGTGGGTACTACCTGTGACAGTGTGCACTCACGGTGACTTTATACTAAATTATAGTGCTGCCCCACTGGGAGACCAGACTGTCCACTCAGTCACATTATCCTAACACTGAGCCAACCATTCCTTGCTCAATTCTAATAATGACGAGCGCCTGGCTACGAAATGACAAGTATACATTTTTAAGGCATTGCCTTGATTTGACCATCAGTTCGAATCGCACGAACTACCAAAATGGGAGATGGACGCACAAATCATTCGGCCATCAAGACTGGTGGGGAGGCAGATAGATACATAGAGAAAGCGCATGCATGGGAGGTAAAGGGTGTTGACTGGAAAAGCCAGGGTAGAGAGCAAGGCTAGATATTTCAATAGGGGGTGGGAATGGGTGTTATATGATAGATGGGGAGAAGGGGGAGGGGGCTGAGTGCAAATGGGGCTTGGGGGTTGGTGTAAGGGTGGTGGTGGTGAGGGGGGGGGGGGGGGGGGGGGGTGTATGCGTGGTGGTGGGGGTGGAGTCTGCCTTGGCTGTGAAATATTCAGTGTCGGCGTCCCGTCGCATGATACAATCCTTAGTGGTGGGTCAGGGAGCGGGCGCGAGTTTGAGCTCAGTGCCCTGACTCTGAGGGGTGCGATGAATCGCACAGCCAAATAGACCCAGATAAAGAGCCATAGGTGCGGTAGTGATAAGACGGAATGGGCGATAATGGGGGTGGGAGGGAGGATATATAATAGTCGTAGTCGACGGTGGTAGTGTTAAGGAGGGAATGGGCGATAAAGGGGGTGGGAGGGGAATATATAATAGTTGTAAGTCGATGGTGTGGTGATAAGACGGAATGGGTGATAAAGGGGGTGGGAGGGGGGATTATAATAGTCGAGGTCAGTTGGTGGTGATGAGAGGGAATGGGTGATAACGGGTGGGAGGGGGATATATAATGAGTTGGAAGTCGGTGGTGGTGGTGATAAGACGGAATGGGCGATAATGGGGTGGGAGGATATAAAATAGTTGTAAGTCAGTGGTGTGGTGATGAAGTGACATGGGTGATAAAGGGGGTAGGGAGGGAGGATATAAAATAGTCGCAGGTCGATGGTGGTAGGGTTAAGAGGGAATGGGCGATAAAGGGGGTGGGATGGGGAGGGGGAATATAATAGTTGTAGGTCGGTGGTGGTGGTGTTAAGAGGGAATGGGTGATAAAGGGGGTGGGAGGGGGATATATAATAGGTGTAGGTCAGTGGTGGTGGTGATAAGAGGGAATGGGTGATAAAAGGGGTGGGAGGGGAGTATATAATAGTTGTAGGTCGGTGGTGGTGGTGATAAGAGGGAATGGGCGATAAAAGGGGTGAGAGGGGGATATAAAATAGTTGTAGGTCGGTATGGTGGTGATAAGAGGGAATGGGCGATAAATGGGGTGGAAGGGGATATATAATAGTCATAGGTCGATGGTGGTAGTGTTAAGAGGGAAATGGGCGATAAAGGGGGTGGGAGGGGGATATATAAATAGTCGCAGGTCGATGGTGGTAGGGTTAAGAGGGAATGGGCGATAAAGGGGTGGGATGGGAGGGGATATATAATAGTGTAGGTCGGTGGTGGTAGTGTTAAGAGGGAATGGGTGATAAAAGGGGGGGGAGGGGGATATATAATAGTTTGTAGTGTCAGTGGTGGTGTGATAAGAGGGAATGGGATAAAAAGGGGTGGGAGGGGAGTATATAATAGTTGTAGGTGAGGTGGGTGATAAGAGGGAATGGGTGATAAAAGGGTGAGAGGGGGATATATAATAGTTTGTAGGTCGCGTATGGTGGTGATAAGAGGGAATGGGCGAAAAAGGGGGTGGAGGGGATAATAATAGTCATAGTCGATGTTGGTATGTTAAGAGGATGGGCGATAAAGGGGGTGGGAGGGGATATATAATAGTCGTAGGTCGGTGGTGGTAGTGAAAAGTGGGTAATGGGCGATAAAGGGGTGGGAGGGGGATATATAATAGTCGTAGGTCGGTGCTGGTGGTGATGAGAGGGAATGGGTGATAAAGGGGGTGGGAGGGGGATATATAATAGTTGTAGGTCGGTATGGTGGTGATAAGAGGGATTTGGCGATAAAGGGGGTAGGAGCGGGATACATAATAGTCGTAGGTCGATGGTGGTAGTGTTAAGAGGGAATGGGCGATAAAGGGGGTGGGGTGGAGGATATATAATAGTTGTAGGTCGATGGTTGTAGTGAAAAGTAGGAATGGCCGATAAAGTGGGTGGGATAGGTTGTGGGATATATAATAGTCGTAGGTTGGTGGTGGTAGTGTTAAGAGGGAATGGGCGATAAAGGGGGTGGGTGGGGGATATATAATAGTTGTAGGTCGGTGGTGGTAGTGTTAAAAGGGAATGGGCGATAAAGGGGGTGGGAGGGGGATATATAATAGTCCGTAGGTCGGGGCTGGTGGTGATAAGAGGGAATGGGCGATAAAGGGGGTGGGAGTAGAATATATGATAGTTGTAGGTCGGTGATGGTAGTGAAAAGTGGGAGTGGGCGATAAAGGGGGTGGGATGGGGAGGGGTATATATAATAGTAGTAGGTCGGTGGTGGTAGTGTTAAGAGGGAATGGGTGATAAAGGGGATGGGGTGGAGGATATATAATAGTTGTAGGTCGATGGTTGTAGTGAAAAGCGGGAGTGGGCGATAAAGGGGGTGGGATAGGGTGTGGGATATATAATAGTCGTAGGTCGGTGGTGGTAGTGTTAAAAGGGAATGGGCGATAAAGGGGGTGGGATAGGGTATGGGATATATAATAGTCGTAGGTCGGTGGTGGTAGTGTTAAGAGGGAATGGGTGATAAGGGGGTTGGGAGGGGGATATAAAATAGTTGTATGTCAGTGGTGGTGGATGGTGATGGGAGGGAGGGATGGGGTGGGTTGAGATGGGTTGGGTAGTAGTGGTTGGAGTGGGGAGATTGGGGTGGGAGATGGGAAAAATTGGAGGAGATGGGAGGAGATAAGAGGACATGGAGATGGGAAGAGATGGGAGGAGATGAGAGGAGATGGGAGGAGATGGTAGGAGAGAGGAGGGGGGGACATGGGAGAAGATGGGAGGAGCTGGGAGGAGCTGGGAGGAGATGTGAGGACATGGGAAGAGAGGGGAGGACATGGGATGAGAGGAGAGATGGGATGAGATAGGAGGACAGGGGAGGAGACTGGAGGACATGAGAGGAGATGGGAGGAGATGGGAGGAGATGGGAGGAGATGGGAGGAGGTGGGAGGAGATGGGAAGAGATGGGAGGAGATGGGAGGAGATGGGAGGAGATGGGAGGAGATGGGAGGAGATGGGAGGAGATGGGAGGAGATGGGAGGAGATGGGAGGAGATGGGAGGAGAGGGGAGGAGATGGGAGGAGATGGGAGGAGATGGGAGGAGATGGGAGGAGATGGGAGGAGATGGGAGAAATAATAGTAAGATGTTGGGAGATGGTGGTGGGTGGCGGAGGGAGTGTCGAGAACGAGGTGGACGGGAATAGGTTGAGTGGCGGTGTGGCGTTGAGTCGCGTGTGGAGGGGGTGACTGGGTGGGGGTGGGAGGAGGGGGTGGGAGGAGGGATGGGGAGCTGTAACCGGAGAAAAGGCTCCGGGCGTGCCTGGAGAGGATATGGTCCTGATACAGTGTCACTCCGGGAGTAATGGATAGGCAGTCTCACTGGTTAATTTAGCTGGCAGTATATATGTGTGTGTTGATACTCGGGGTGTCCGCCCCCATGGTGCTGGGTGCACCGTGAATATAACATTAGAGGGCTGCAGAGGCGCTGTCGCTGAACGATGAGAGAATGGCCTCCTGGCGGGGCATAGCTACACTAGAGGAAGCGGGTAATTCAAGGCAGAATTAATCAATCAGCATCGCTTTGAATCATCCGGCGTGTAATGCCAATTAGAGCATATCCGGTCATTAGAATCACACACACATATTAAGGGTTAATTGTTGTTGTTTTGTTTGTTGTTGTTTTATGTCCTAGCAACATCTGAGGTCATATCAGGATTGGTACTGAATTGTGACTGTCCGTGCGCATCCATGGCGACTAGGCCACCAGCAACCATGACCCGATCGATATCCCACACAGTCACATTTTCCCGACACTGTGCTAACCAGTCCTTGTCCTATCCTATTGTAGTAGGCTGCACTGACCTCTCAGGCAAGTAACCACATAGACAGGTAGTCGTGGGTAGTGTGGTGATATCAGGGAGCCTAGGTGGTGTAATGGTTAGCACACTGGCCCGGAATGCAAAGAGATGAAGGTTCGAGTCCCGCTCTCGGCACAATATTTCCCATTTTCATCACCCCCATGACACTGGTTGCCGTGACCATGATCCTGTACAAGCCACGCGCTGTATGGTTGTTGAACCTACCCTGTGTATGTATGTGTAAGTGCATTGCCTGTATGAATGTAATTGTAAGCATTAAATGACCATTTAAAAGACTTACAATTCCAGGGGGACGAGTGTAGTAGGCTGCACTGACCTCTCAGACAAGTAACCACATAGACAGGTAGGCATGGGTAGTGTGTTGATATCAGGGAGCCTAGGTGGTGTAATGGTTAGCACACTGGCCTGGAATGCAAAGAGATGTGGGTTCGAGTCCCTCTCTAGGCGCAATATTTCCCATTTTCATCACCCCCACGACACTACTATTAATGCCGAGTGACAGGCTAGGTAGCGATAAGTATCAATTGTATAAATGTCATTGGTTTGACTCAGCTGAGATTCTAACTCCTGATCTTCCGCACGGGAAGCCAGCACTCTACCGATTCGGCGAACGCGTCCAGGCTGATAGACAGTGAATTGACCAGGTAGCGAATGGATGCAGTCGCTACAGCTTAATATATGCACTGCCCCCCCCCCCCCACACCCTGTTTGGAGGGTGGTGCCTGAGGGATTCGATTGTTAATGCATAATCAATAACATATATAATGTACATATGCATATAAATATGTACGATCACAAACATAAGCAAATATGTACGCATACTCATTTCATCATCCCACAATACAACATGTATATAGCATATATAATACACTTACATGTATAGATGTTACCTGTATTATGCGAATATAAATATTGGATAAGGCCACAATGGCAAATGAATTTGTTTATATGTGGATTTACTTGTTTTGTATTTTATTACTCGATCCAATATAATTTTCCCATTGGTTTTGTTTGTTTGTGATATCTGAGCAGCAATCACTTTTGAACTGCACTGTGCATGTCAGGAGTCGGTGAATTGCCATAAAAAAACACGCACGGGGAGGGGGGGGGGGCAGTGGGGGCAACCAATCAGAACAGGGCATACTCATGATAATAAACATATAGATGAGCATTCAGTGTTTTATGTCCTGTACATAACGCAATACAATACATACTACTCGCTTCAGATGAATAAACACATTTACCTGCAACAACAGAAAATAGGTGAGTACCTTTGGTATTTGTAGTCCCAACATAAATCGTACGGCATGTATATGCATAACTATGGGCTATGTAATTATTATGTGAATATAAATAACAAAGGTACTCAAATATTTATTTTTAGTACTATTCCCGAATACTCGCATCTCTACCACATTCTATTTCGCTGCAATGATTCCGTTACCATTACTGCCACTTGGAGGGATTCCTGCTGACATTCCAGTCATCTAAATTTCCATGTAAATACATTTCCTTTCTCTACATTTCATTTCTGTACATTCCCTTTATCTACATTATCCTTATCTATATTCTCTTTATCTACAATCGCTGTATCTGCATTGCCTTTATCTACATTTGCTTTCTCTAGATTCCCTTCATTTACAATCCCTCTAACTACATTCCCTTTATCTACAATCGCTGTGTCTACATTGCCTTTATCTACAATCCCTGTATCTACATTGCCTTTATCTACAATCCCTGTATCTACATTGCCTTTATCTACAATCCCTGTATCTATATTCCCTTTATCTACAATCCCTATGTCTACATTACCTCTATCTACAATCCCTGTAACTACATTCCCTTTATCTACAATCCCTCTAACTACATTCCCTTTATCTACAATCCCTGTGTCTACATTTCCTTTATCTACAATCCCTGTATCTACATTGCCTTTATCTACAATCCCTGTATCTATATTGCCTTTATCTACAATCCCTGTATCTATATTCCCTTTATCTACAATCCCTATGTCTACATTACCTGTATCTACAATCCCTGTAACTACATTCCCTTTATCTACAATCCCTGTAACTACATTCCCTTTATCTACAATCCCTGTAACTACATTCCCTTTATCTACAATCCCTGTAACTACATTCCCTTTATCTACAATCCCTGTAACTACATTCCCTTTATCTACAATCCCTGTATCTATATTCCCTTTATCTACAATCCCTGTGTCTACATTGCCTTTATCTACAATCTTTGTAACTACATTCTCTTTATCTATCTCCTTATCTACATTCTATTTATGTGCAATACATATATCTACATAATACCCATCTACCCTATATATATATGTATATATATCTACATTATATGTATATATAGAGCTACAATATATATATATCTATTTCTAATATTAAAAATAAAAAGACGAGGAAGTCGAGTATTTCGTTATATATAATCACGTATGTAATTACCAAACACATACCCACATACATATACATATACATGCATAGATACATATGCACAACCATACATACACTCTCCATTGGTGGCATCTTCCCTCCACCTCCAGCTGCAATACCCATGTTCACCCAGTAATGACTAAGGCCGACCCATGTCATCGTGTGGCCTGACCTCATTAGGGATGACGGGCACGGCGAAATCCCCCCCCCCCACCCCTCAGCCCCGCCCACCCCTCACCCACCCTCACCCCACCCCACCCCTCAGTCCGCCCCTCCAAGCCCCACCCTCACCCCACCTTCTCCCTAACTCACGCCTCAGCCCACCCCTACAAGCCTCACCCCACCCCACCGTTCATCCCCACGCCACCCATCAGCCACCCACCCAACTCAGCCCAACCCAGCCCTCAAACCCCCACCCCTACCCCCACCCCTACCCCTCACCCCACCCCACTCTTCCTCAGCCCCGCCTCGCCCCTCCAACCCTCATCCCACCCCTCAGCCCAAGCCCGCCCGCGATCCAACCCCCTACCCTACCCACCAAGCCACCCCACCCCTCCAGACCCACCCCCTCACCCCAACCCCTCACCTCACCCCACCCAGCTCAGCACCGCCCGCCCCGCCCACCCCCACCGCACCGCCACCCCCTCGCCCCACGCTACCCCCTCACTCCACCCACCCCGTCAGCCCCTCCACCCCTCCAACCCCCACTCCCACCCCTCATCCACTCACCCCCTCAAACCTCACCCCGCCCCTCCAACACACCCCTCACCTCACACCCACCCCACCCCTCACCCCACCCCCACCCTCACCCCACCCCACCTCAGCCCTGTGCCTCTAACCCCAACCTCACTGCTCACCCACCCTACCCTTCAGCCCCATCCCACCCCTCCAACCTCCCACCTCTTTCTCCCAGGAGGAGCCACATTCCCAGAACAGTACATGTCAATCCGTTTTTTTTTAAAAGAGCATATAACTTATGATATATAAGCAAACCCCGATATCTGCACAAATGGGGCAATGCTTGCTGGTCGAGCTGCCCTTCCATGGTATCCTACTCTCTGTATTTCTACTTTGTTGTTGTTGGTAAAACAGTTTATTCATCAGAACATACTTTTTATTTCCAGCGCCGAGGCACTGGTCTTCCGGCCATTTACATTACATTGTCAGGTAGTTCGGGCGGGTACTTAGTTAGGGCATATACCGGACGCAGTGACCCATTCGGTAGAGCGCTGGCTTCCCGTGCGGAAGGTCGGGAGTTTGAACTCCCCACATTCTCCACATACACACACTCGTGATTTCCATCTCCATCTCTCTATTATATCCTCCGGGGAGAAAGACACTTGTCAACATCCGGCGGAGGTGAGGCAAGCCAAAGGTGGCGCCACCGGTACAGTGTTGGGTCTTACGGGATGGCCGAATGAGTTGAGCGTCCGTCTCCCGTTTTGGTAGATCGTAGGATTCGAACCCACCACGGATTTGAACCCTGGTCGAGTCAAACCAATGACTTATAAATGTATAATCGTGGCTTCCTAGCCGGGCGCTCGGTATTATTAGGATAGGGCAATGACTGGTTGGATCAGTGTCAGGATAATGTGACTGAGTAGGATATCAGGTCATTGTGCTAGCAGCCTGGTCTCACAGTGGGGCAGCACGATCGTCACCATAAGTGCAGACTGTCACAAGTCGGGACCCGTCCTGAAATGACATTAGATGTTGTCATGACGTAAAACCCCAACAACCGATATTGAAAGAATGTGTGTGCATGCAAACGCAGATGCCTAGAGGTAGCAGGCACTGCACCCCTATCTCTCCACATACACACACTCTGCTCTCCTTCTCTCCCTCTCTCCCTCTCCCCCTCTGATATACATATGCTCTATAATCTATTATGGGACTATAAACAAGGACACTAACTTCTTTAAATCAACCAACGATGGGGCCGACTTTAAATGGTCCATTTAGGGAGGTGGTCAGTTTAGGGAGTCCTTTAAAATCATTATAATGGTACTGTATCGGCGATCGTTTGGGACCAAATAAAGCGATCAATATAGGGGAGTGGTCGGTCTGTGGAGGTAGTCAGTTAGAGAGTTGTTACTGTATATATATATATATATATATATATATATATACAATAGTTACCTACATAATAACGGACAAGGAGAATATGATACTGGGTAGAAAGGATATATATATTCTCTGGCTAAAATTTTCAGGAGTACAGCGAGTGAGGATAACGGCCGCTGAGGCGTGGGCGATCAAGTGGCGCCATGTGGGGAGGTCATATGACGTACAAATAGATGACCTAATGAGTAGAGGTGACCAGCAAATGACTTAGTGGCTCGGGAGTAGATGGATCTTCTGGCTTATTATACTCATATAATGCCTTATACAGCATATATATACATACAACTACATATAAATACATTGAGCACCTCGACCAGAGCAGCCTGGGAGCAGCTCTGTGCTCGTGAGTCACATTTTGGCGCGGACGGCTTATGTGAAAAGGTCTGTGTCGTGCTTCAAGTTGCACACTCAGCCCTTCTGGTCCGCGTCCATTACACCTCCCCCCTCACCGCCGCCCTCTCCCCGCATGCCGCCCCCCCCCCCCCCCAATGCGGCGCACCTCGATTAATGCCCGCCTCTAATTCAGGCTGGTGCTGGGGCACGCGGCGACAAGCGGAGAGGCGCCTTGCAATAAACGCGCGCATTTTAATTCTGCACCGAGGTTCTTGCAAAGTCCGCCCCCTCCCCCTCTCCTCACACCACCATTACCCCTCCCCCGTCCCCACCCCCTCTCCCCGCACACATTCCCCTCCTCGCCCCCCTCCTCGCCTTCCCAGCACCCCTCCTCCTCCCCGCACCCCTCCCCCTCTCCCCGCCTTCCCCTTCTCCGCCCTATCACTCCCCTCCCCTCACTCTGCTCCCCGTCATCCACTCCCTTCCCCTTCCATTCCCGCACGTCCGCCCGCCATCCCCTCTCCCCCTCCGCCATCCCCTCCCCATCCTCCCGTCCCCTCCCCGCACTCCTCCTCCCCCATGTACAGTCCCCCTTTCTCCGCACGCTCTCACACTCCCCGCACCCCTCCCCCTCCTCACACCACACCTCCCCCCTCCACGCCCTTTCCCTTCCCTTCCCCGCCCTCCACACCTTCCTCCCTCCACATCCTTCACCTCCCCCCCTCACACTCCCCCTCCCTCCCTCCTCTCCACCCGCTCAATGCTCTGGTTTCCGGCATGTCTTTAGTTAGCGGCTGTGAGTAGCTCAGTTCACTGTTAGCTGTACAGTAGCACCTGCCCTTTTAGAGGATGACTCTATATCCAGACCGGTTGTGGTCACCTGGTAAAGCAGGGGTCCCGGTTATCGGAGGAAGTTTTGAAATACCGTCACTCAGTCAGATTATCCAGACATTGAACCAACCAGTCCTTGCCCTCTAAGGTCGTAGTGCTGGCGGCCTGGTCTCGCAGTGGGGCAGCACTATAAAGTCGCCATTAGTGCATACTGTCACAAGTCGGTACCCATCCTGATATGACCTTAGATGTTGTCAGGACGTAACAATCCAAAAAAACAACCAACCAAACAAGTCGGTGCCCATCCTGATATGACCTTAGATGTTGCCAGGATGCAAAACTCCACCAACCAACCAACAACCAAGTCTGTACGCGTCCTAATATGACCTTGGACGTTGCCAGGACGTAAAAGTCCAACAACCAACCAACCAAGTCGATACCCATCCTGAGACGACATTAGATGTTGCCAGGACATAAAGCTCCAACAACCAACCAACCAACCAAGTCGGTACCCACCCTGATATGACCTTAGATGTTGCCAGGACGTAAAACTCCAACAACCAACCAACTAAGTCGGTACCCATCTGATATGACCTTAGATGTTGTCAGGACGTAAAACTCCAACAACCAACCAACCAACCAAGTCGGTACCCATCTGATATGACCTTAGATGTTGTCAGGACGTAAAACTCCAACAAACAACCAAGTCACTACCCATCCTGATAGACCTTAGATGTTGCCAGGATGTAAAACTCCAATAACCAACCAACCAACCAATCAAGTCGGTACCCGTTTTGATATGGCCTTAGATGTTGCCAGGACGTAAAGCTCCAACAACCAATCAGCCAACCAAGTCGGTAATCGTCCTGATAATGAACTTTGATGTTGCCAGGACGTAATGGTGCAGTCACACTACGATGTGATGGCCTAACGTGACTCCGACGTGGCGACTTTTCGTCATCACGTCGGATCACGTTAAAGTCACGTTAAGCTTTCGGCGCTTCTCGGTGCTTCTCGTCGCCTCTCGTCGCCTCTCGTCGCCTCTCGTCGCCTCTCGTCGCCTCTTGTCACCTCTCGTCGCCTCTCGTCACCTCTCGTCGCCTCTCGTCGCCTCTCGTCGCCTCTCGTCGCCTCTCGTCGAGGTTTTGAGCATGCGCAAAATACTTCGATGTGGCACGACGAGTTGATAAGACGTGCGCGTCATGTTACGGTCACGTCACGGTCACGTTAAGCTCTCGGTCACGTTAGGCTCAAGGTCACGTTATGGTGGAGCCATGGTGCAGTCACACTACGACGTAATGGCCAACGTTGTGGATTAGTATTACTAGTGTTACTACTGGTTGTTGGTTGTTGGTTGTTGGTTGGTTGTTGGTTGGTTGCTGGTTGATTGTTGGTTGGTTGCTACTAGTACCACTAATAGTACTACTAGTACCACTACTAGTACTACTAGTACCACTAATATTAATAATAGTACTAGTACCACTACTAGTACTACTAGTACCACTAATAATACTACTAGTACTACTAGTACCACTTGAATGTTGGTTGGTTGGTTGTTGGTTGGTTGTTGGTTGGTTGGTTGGTTGTTGGTTGTTGGTTGGTTGTTGGTTGCTGATTGGTTGCTGGTTGGTTGCTGGTTGATTGTTGGTTGCTACTAGTACCACTAATAGTACTACTAGTACCACTAATAATACTACTAGTACCACTAATAGTACTACTAGTACCACTAATCTTACCACTAATAATACTACTAGTACTACTAGTACCACTTGATTGTTGGTTGGTTGGTTGTTGGTTGGTTGGTTGGTTGCTGGTTGGTTGCTGGTTGGTTGCTGGTTGATTGTTGGTTTGTTGCTACTAGTACCACTAAGAGTACTACTAGTACCACTAATAATACTACTAGTAGCACTAATAGTACTACCAGTACCACTAATAATACTACTAGTACCACTAATAGTACTACTAGTACCACTAATAGTACTACTAGTACCACTAATAGTACCACTAGTACCACTAATAATACTACTAGTACCACTAATAGTACTACTAGTACCACTAATAGTACTACTAGTACCACTAATAGTACTATTAGTACCACTAATATTACTACGAGTACCACTAATAGTACTACTAGTAGTACCACAAATCGTCCTCTCTCGTTCGGACGACGATATACCCTCGTCGACCACACCGCGGTGTTGTCCAACTTGGCCCCGAATTTGCATAACACGTCAGGTTTTTCGAAAGTCGCCCACGTCAAACTCACGTTGGCCATTATGTCGTAGTGTGACTGCACCATTAAGCTCCAACAACCAACCAGCCTTCACCTACCATGCCGCCCTTACTAATGGCCGGGGGCCGCCCCCCCCCCCCTCCCTCCCGATTAAGACACGGGCGATTTGGAAGCCGAACGCCGGCCTGTTAGCTCGAGCATTGTGGGACGGAAATGCGGCCGGAAGCCAACACCCGAGAAATCCCGATTATTTCCGAGTGAGGGTTCGGGTTACCTCAGCCCATCTGTGTTGGGTGTGGAGACGAAGAGGGGGAGGGGACGGGGAGGAGGGAGGGTGGTAAGAGCGCCCCCCCCCCACACCACCACTAACCACATGCATGGGTGGGGGTGGGGGGGGGGGATGTGTGAGTGTGAGAGGCCTCAGAATTGGAGCTGGTGGGCGCTGGGAGTGGGGGTGGGGGTGGTGTGGGGGGGGGGGGGGCTTGTGTAAACAGTGAAGTCAACTATATCCACATAATATGAAATGTGGATCGAGTATATATATATATAGGTATATATATACATATGTAACATATTCTGTATATATATATATACATTGTTTGTTTGTTGTTGTTTTACGTCCTAGCAACATCTAAGGTCATATCAGGATGGGTACCGACTTGTGACAGTGCGCACTCATGGCGACTTTATAGTGCTGTCCCACTGGGAAACCAGGCCACCGGCACCATGACCTGGTATCCCACTCAGTCACATTATCCTGACACTGAGCACACCAGTCCTTGCCCTATCCTAATAATGACGAGCGCCTGGCATGGAAGCGACAAGTATCAATTTTAAAGTCATTGGTTTGACTCGACCAGGACTCGAACCCACGACCCCACGATCTACCAGCACAGGAGATGGAGGCTCTAACTCATTCGGCCATCCCGTCTGGTATATATATATACATTATTCTGTATATAATATATGTAAATATATGCATATATACAATGCCGAATAATATATACATATATATATATATACATATATGTGCTCTATAATACATTATGAGAATATAAACAAGAACACTATCTATCTTCAGTTCCCTATATTATAGTATACTCACTATATCCTATTTAACTGGCCCTGTGCAGTCCAGTATTGGCCACACTAAAAAAAACAAAAAAACGCAAGCACCGAAGTGATCACGATGCGGGTCAAGCAGTCAGTGACACCCAGTTGCCGGGCTCAATACGGCGGCCACCCGGCTGCAGCGCCCTCTGGCGGATCGAACCTGAAGCTGTCGGGCTATTCCGACAGTGGCGCCGGCTAGTAATGCTGAATCAATGCGTCGGGTCAAGCCGGCGCCAACCTAGCGCCACGACACAGAGGTGCAACCAGATCCACCTACACCTGTATATATACACAGACATATACAAAGTATATATGTATATGAGACTGTCTCAAAAGCTGCTAAGCAATACGGGACAAAACTTTGTCCATTGTAATGATCGACATGCTATCTGCTTATGCATTTGCTCAGGATAAACTGATTTGTTTTTTACATGGTGTTTCATAATCCCAATAGAATACATATTGATATGAAGCAAATGTCCTTGTGTTTTCAGTGTAACCGTTTCTGTGCTGGTTTGTGTCAATCGTTACAATGGACAACAAAATAATTAGTTATCACCTTTTGAGACAGGCACATATACATATATATACATATATATACATATATACACATATATATATAAATATATATATATATATATACATATCATCATCATGTTGTCGGTCGCGATGCGACAAAGACTGCTTTCATTACTTGACTGCTACATTTCATGAAAGCTGCCTCCAAAAGTGTTGAAGTGCTGCTGGCTTTTGCAAGTTACCAGCAGCAGCACTCTCTCGGGGAGCAAATAGAGGTTTCACACCGGCAAGAACATATCCAGACAGGCGCAAAACTATTTGTCCCTGCAGTGGCTGGTCGGGAGATGTTCGGAGTTCCATACATCAACCGCCCTTAATGCTGCCACAGTGACATGGTTTTCTGTTTAGGGTTTGCTCCCTTAGCCTTCGGTTCTGTCAAGAACCTGTACCACAAGGCAGTGGTTTACAACTCTGCAGGGCAGGGGCGTCAAACTCCCTGAGCTATTGCAATACCTGCAATACCTGCATACCATAGGGGATATACATATATATACATATATATGATTATAAGAATTATACGAGTATAATAACCCGGAATTCTATACTCGCTCCTGACACCCACCCTCCAGTAATCGGGTGGTTGCGCCTCGGACTACTCATCTACTGCTCAGGCCTACTCGCCTCAGCTCTGATGGTGGCGCCACCACTCCTGTTCATTATCCTACTCACTTACCGCCGAAATATATGTATAGTGATAAGCTCCTTGTTGCGTGTAATAAGCCTGATATGACCTTAGATGTTGCTAGGACGTAAAACAAACAAACAAAAACAAACCTCCCCCGCCTCTTATACCCGTTAGCCAACTGTCACTCTGCTCACTTTCAAAACTTATATATATATATATATATATATATATATATATATATATGCATATAGCCGCCATTGGGGATATGACCACTTACTATGTGCATATTTGCAGTACTGTAGCAAATGATTAAAACATAACCTATTAAGGCAAACTTGAATAAATCTACTAAAGCATAATGAGCCTCTCAGCCTGCTCTTAAAACTCTCCCTCCCCACCATACACACACACAACCTCACAACACACACCCACACACACACGCGTGCACACAACCCTTTAATGTGCTGGGACAATGCGTTATCGTTCACCCGACACCCACCCCTCGCTAATTTAACAAGTGCCCATATTTTCGCAATCATTAATTCATAATGTAACGACGAGGTGGGGACGGAGGGAGCAGACATCTGTGGGAACCATTCACTAAATTCCGACTTAACAGAAACATCAAAGTTTAAAAATTCACTGCAATATAAGAGAGAGATAAATGAAGAAATGGGAAGATATTTAGAAACAGAAAAGGGGGGAATTTGGGAGAAAGAGGGAGATGCAAAGAGGGAAAGTGGGAAGAAAGTCAGAGAAATAAAGCGAGAAAAGAAGGAGGGAGAAGAGAGAGAACGAGAGAGAAAGAGAAGGAGAGAGGGAAAGAGAGGGGGGGGGAGGAATAACTAACGCGAGAGGAATACAGAAGGAAAGAGGAATAGAGAGGAGAGAGAATGAGAAGGAAGGAGAGAGAATGGAAGACAAAGAGAGAAGGAGAGAGAAGGATAGGAAGGAGAGATAATGGGAGAGAAAGAGAAGGGGAGAGAATGAGAAGGAAGGAGAGAGAGTGGGAAAGAAAGAAAGAAGGAGAGAAGGAAAAGGAAGGAGTAACACAGAGATAGGAGGAGAGAGAAGGAACGAGCAGGAAAGAGAAGAGAGAAAATGACAGAGAATGACAGAGAAGGAGAGAACATGACAGAGAATGACAGAGAATGACAGAGAATGGCAGAGAATGGCAGAGAATGACAGAGAACGATAAAGGCAAAGACAAAGAAAGAGAGAAAGAGAGAGAAAGCGAAAGATATTAAGCAAATGTCAAGCATAGGTCAGTGTCATGATTCCGTATTAAATAATATATACTATATATATAACATATAATCAATACAAAATACATAATATATAAAATAAAATAGATATATATATATATATATATGCAAGATATTATATATATATATATCCCCATGGGTTCCCTGGCTGTATTCCTCACGTCAGCCGATCGTGTGCGCCTTATTGGCGTGAACAGTCGCCGATCCGTTGCTTACACCCGGGAGTGTGACCGCACTGTCCCCGTGTCAGCTGACGGGTGTCGGTGTCGGTGTCAGAGAGTGTTCCCTAGGGGAGCGGGGGGGGGGGGTGTATGACTATGACTATGAGGGTGCGCGGCCTGAACCATGCTCTCAGGGATAGGTCAGCGCTCAGTGTGCGCGCGCGCATGCGTGACGCGGACACCCAGCCCGGCGGCCCCCATCCCGGTGGCCCAGCCCGGCCCGGCCCGGCCCAGCGCCGGGGAAGGGGACGGGCCGGGCCGTGCACGGGGCCGTGTCGCATCAATTATACACCACCGGCCGCGTTCACTGCGCACACGCCTGTCTGCGCCACTCTCCCAGCCGTCCCCGGCCCCCGAGCCCTGGGCTCCTCGGTCCAGGCTGCTCGCCGCCGCCCCTCGCACCCAGCCGGCCACCAGCCCCGGGACTACTCTGTCATTCAGCCGTGGCCGCTTCTCGGCGCGGTCGACGCACACAGGGCCCCGCCATTGATCATTTATACGGGGGGGGGGGGGGTGGACTGGGGAATTGTTGCGGTGGGGCGCGGGGTGGAAGGGTGGGGGGGGAGTGTGTTTGTGGGGGAGGGGGAGAGAGGAGAGAGGAGAGGGACTCTAAAATCATCGCCTGCAGCCAATAACCCCCCGGTTCAACACCACTTGGAAAGACTCAATGCTCTTCAACCCCGACCATATGCTCCTCACCCCGCCGTCAGCCCCCCCCCCCCTCTCTCCCCACCCACTGCTCCCCCTCCCACATACCCCCATCCAATTCCCTATCCAATATGAAAGCGAGAAACCCTCTCTCCTCCCCACACACCCTACTCCAATCCAAATAAAAATGAAAGATAACAACACTGAAAAGTACATCGATAGCAGCACTAGAGAGAGTGTGTGTGGTGGTGGTGTGTGAGGGGGGGGGGCGAGGCAGGGGGCAGTGGGGGACTGGAGATGTGGCATTAGCTAATGAATCCCACAGCGAGGCCACCATCACATGAAGTAGCAGGCAATAGATTATAATGACACCGTCTGAATTACCTGATTACATTGCCAACAACTTAATGCCTCACCCGCTACGCATACATATGCTAATGAGCGCCCCCTATCAATGGGTGACCTGCTCTACAGGCCACCAGGGTGCGCTTCCCCTGGGTCTCCCTCTCATCTCTCTCTCTCCCTCTCTCTCTCACCTGTGCGGCATTAAATGCAGAGTGTTCTAATACAATGAGACGATATAGCAGGGGAGTGAGGAGTGAGGAGGGAGGAGGGAGGCGGGGGGGAGGGAGGAGGGAGGAGGGAGGAGGGAGGAGGGAGGGAGGGAGGATGGGATGGAGGTGAGGAGGGAGGAGGGGAGGAAGGAGGGGAAGGGGAGAGGGAGGAGGGAGGAGGAGGAGGGAGAGGGAGGAGGGGAGGAAGGAGGAGGGAAGGGAGGAGGGAGGAGGGAGGAGGGAGGAGGGAGGAGGGAGGAGGGAGGAGGGAGTGGCGACAGGGGAGGGGGCGGCGAGCGGAGAAGGGAGGGTGGTGACAGGGGAGGGGGAAGGGGGAAGGGGGAAGGGGGAGCGGGGAGGGGGAAGGGGAGGGGGTGGGGGAGGGGGAGACGCCATTGCTGGTTAGTAGTAGAACGGTATTTGACTCTTCATTATGCCCCGTCCTGATATGACCTTACATGTTGCCAGGACGGAAAACTCCAACAACGAACCAACTTCATTATGCACTCCTGCGTTATTCATTCCAACGGCAAGTCAATGGCAGGGGCCGGAGGTGCCTGGGTGAAATGGCCATCTCCATAGACTACTCACACAATGCTGGCCTGCTCATGAATGCCATTTTTACATACTACTTTGTTCCGGAATACTTTGCACAGTACAGCGTAGAGCAGGGGTGGGGGTGAGGGAGAGGGGGGAGGGAGAGTTCCACTTAACTTTCTAACAAACTGTTTTAATTTCATCGCACGAATTGTACATGATGTATTTGTTGGTTCGTTGTTGGTGTTTTACGTCCTAGCAACATCTAAGGTCACACCAGGACGATGGTGAATTTGTCATGGGTGTCATAGTGCAATAGGCAACTTTTTAAAGATGTGTTTTGCTCGTTATACTCCTTAGTTTTGACCATACTATACTTTGAAGGACATTGTTATTTCAAAGGGTAAAGGCCCAGTCAGACCTCACTGGATTGAGGAACCGGACATAAACTGGACATTGTCCGGTGAAATACGTCAATGTCCGGTTTACATATGGTACCCATCCGGCGGGTCCGTTCTATCTCCGGTGGTGTCCGGCGGTGTCCGGTACAAGTTTTGAACATGCACAAAACTTGTACCGGACACCGCCGGACTGAAGTGTACGGTTAGTGTCCGGTTTAAGTCCGTTTAGTCTGTTTTGTCCGGTTCATGTCAGGTACCCATCCGTTAGGTGTGCGGTTTGTATCCTGAAGAGTCCATTGATGGTGCTGTGGGGATTCGGTCCGTCGGTTTAAAAAAATGTTTTCAGCGTGTCCGTGATCAGTGTGCTTGGTGTCCGGTTGGTGCCCGGTCCATCCATTTGACATTCAGTTTTTGCCCATTGGTTGACCGTTGCTTGTCCATTGTTATCCAGTGGCTATTCATTAATGTAGATTCCTTGTCCGTTAAGCGTTCATTTCGTCTGGTGCATTTCGGTACATTTTGATACCGAACACCACCGGACTAGACAATTCTTTGTCTGGTGGTGTCCGGTACTCAGTCCGGTAAGGTGTGACTGGGGCTTTACCTTTGGAGATGTTTGAAGTAAAAATCTGGGGAGTGAATTTTGATATGCACACTGAAATACTGGATATAATAAGGCAGGCTTCAGTAGCGACAAGTTCTGTTTATTTGACTGTAAAAATAAGTGTTTAAAGCTGATAATAGCATAAAACATTTTCGAAAAGAAAACGCTTATCTATGTTCGATCCTGCATATCCAGACGGGATGGCCGAATGAGTTAGAGCGTCCGTCTCCCGTGTTGGTAGATCATGGGGTCGTGGGGGTCGAACCCTGGTCGAGTCAAACCAATGACTTAAAAATTGATACTTGTCGCTTCCTAGCCAGGTGCTTGGCATTATTAGGATAGGGCAAGGACTGGTCGGCTCAGTGTCAGGATAATGTGACTGAGTGGGATATTAGGTCATGGTGCTGGTGGCCTGATCTTCCATTGAGGCAGCATTATAAAGTCACCATGAGTGCGCACGGTCACAAGTCGGTACCCGTCCTGATATGACCTTAGATGTTGCTAGGATGTAAAACAACAACAAACAAACAAACAATCATATCCAACTTAGATACTGGTGCACTCATGAAATATGGGTTGCTGCACAGAAGGGCATACTCAGTCAATTTATAGAACATGTTACTGCTGAAGCCCATGGAGTCATGATGGAGTCCACCAACATTAAATTGCCATGTTTGCACTTCAAATATCACCAATGATATCCATTTAAGATCAACATTATTTCTAGCCAAAATAAGGTAAAACATAACGATGAACAGCTGGCTAGACTAACTCAATCATTGGCACTAAAAATGACTACAATCAGGAAGATGCAGAGCTTCATAAGTGAAAACACTGCCCTACTGCTGTATAAATCAACAGTTCTACCAATAATATACTATAATGATATAATTTATGGATTGCTCACAAAGCAGCAACTGACTAAGCTACAAAGGATCCAAAACATTAAGAACAATTTATTGGGGCAAAACACTAAGCATACAGGAAATGCATGACAAAGCAAACCTAGATTACCTAATGGTTAGAAGAGATTCACATCTCCTATCACTTATGTACAGAAGAGCCAGAGATACCCAATATATAGAAAACACAAAAAGGAATACTAGACGGGCTGATTCCACTCTACTCAAAGTCCCCAAGCCTTCCACAAACAAACTAATTAAAGCACCAATTTACAAAGGCAGCATGATGTGGAACAACCTACCAACCAGAACCAGGGCAGCGTCCTCTTACCTAGAATTTAAAAACTCACTAAGAGTACATCGGATTGGGCAGGCCCTTATGCAGTTGCAGTAAAGTATGTTCCATGGCGTCACCATACCGTAAGTGGCAGACCACCAAACCCTCAGCCTCGGTTTCTCCCCCCCCCCAGCCCCCACTTTTTTAATTTGTTGCTGTTCCTCTGTTATCTCCAGTCAACCATATACGATGACAGAGACAGCCCAGGTAAAAATGTAAAATTTAAGACCTAAATGCACTGGGATTGGTCCCACTGCTTCACTGGTCACAGATGGTCCAGTGTATTATTAACAACCCCACCCCAACAACATAATTCATAAACTCACATAACTAGCTACATTAGAGTTACACTAGAATTTTCCTAACAAACCAACATTTATATACCAACTGAACATTAAAACTTACTACAAGTTTACCAACTGAATACAGAAGATAACTTCTGCTTACATTCTAAATACTATGTAAATACTCACATTGATCTGACTAATATTGATCTAGTTATATGACACTACTGTACCATATTGTTATGGAACTTTTGGGTTTCAGAATTTCATTGTGTTACATGGTGCAAATTGTCTATTCAACAGGTATTGTACACCTTATTCTATATACCTTTTGTGTAAATAACACTGAATTGAAAAATGGCTGGAAGACCAGCTGGAAGAACGGTTAACACTGTCTTTTGTCAGTGAGGCACTGACAAAAGACTTATTCAGCAGAATAAACATATTTACCCAAAAAAACAACCTAATACTGGTAATAGATTCATCGTTTTGCAAATGACAAATTCAAAACCATCGGACTATGCAACTTTAAAGCTGTACTGTCCAATAAAGCATCACGTTTTCAAAACCAAACCAATTATACAGAATTGAGTCTACATATCTAACTTAGATACTGCTGCATTTATTAAGCATCGGTTCCCACATTTAATAAAGGATGTTTGTTTGTTTGTTGTTGTTTTACGTCCTAGCAACATCTAAGGTCATATCAGGACGGTTTAATAAAGGAACACCGAGGTCATTTAATAGAACCTGTTACTGATAAAGCATATGGTGTCAGAGTTTTGGTGTGCTTGCAAAACATACTTTTCCATGTTTGCACTTCAAATATCTCAAAACTTATCTATTTAAAATAAAGGGTTCTTCAAACTTAAGTAATGTAGATTATAACAATCAATTTAATATATTTATCTCAGAAAAATTCAAAATACTCTAAACCATTGGACTATGCAACTTTAATAAAAATGAATCAGGATCAAAGGCAATGTACGACAAGATGTGCCACTCAGCACTTTCATGTAATAATTACTTAAATAATATTGCAGCGCTGCCACCCAATGGCAAACAATGCAATTGGACAGATCCCCTAGCCTACCCTGACTGCCATACCATTGAAACAAGGGGACAGGTTCCCTAGCCCACCCTGACTGATGTACCATCAAAGGTAATGTAGGATGACAATTATAGTGTATTATCTCCTAATATGTATAATGAAAACAACATTATTAATCATTTATGGTGTATTGCAAAGAAATTTCCACTGAATCGGTGAACTAGTATGCGAGACAAGCGGAACGTATATCATAATCATCATCATCATGCTGTCGGTCACGATGCGACAAAGACTGCTTTCATTACTTGACTGCCGCTCTCCATTTAGGAATGTATATACTGTCTAAATAAAACATGTCAATTGCCATTTAATGTGCACCTTGTTTGCCGTGTGATGGCGCCACTGCATCTCTCTATTTCACGGGAAAGCGCTGAGTGGTGCGTCTTGTTGTACATTATCTTTGCCAGCATCTTTAAGTTTAAGCTGAATACCTACGGTCAAAAACAGGGAATTTATTTGGTTTAGGAAATATAATGCTTTTTGTCGGATTATGAAGCCTTCAGCAAAAGCCATGGTTATAATTCACATGCGGCCTACTCTCGGCAGATCGCACAAATGAGCCATTTGACATCTGCTACATAATCTATCGCCATGCTGATCAGGAAAATAATTGCGTTGATTATTAATTCTTTTCACATTAATCAAATTACACACACGATGAAGCCGATTCAATCATATGTAAATGATCTTTTCCGATTAAAAACAAAAACCCCAAAAAAATCCCAGCAAACTTTTATCTTTTTTTTTTTATAATAATTTTAATTCTGGCCATTCAGGTTAACCACGGGGCAGTGTAAATTAGAGATGTTAGGGCTAAGCTTGTCTGGCATGGCTAATCCACCGTCTGCCGTCAACCTGTGTTTGGCACAGAACAAAGAACCGAGAAGAGCGCCACCTAATCAGGGCGATCGAGGATTAAAGCAGCAATGACAATACCCTCAATCTGACGACATGCTCTGTTGACTTCTCCCTCCGACCGGAAACTGGATATAATATCACTTTCATTAACGGCCGTCTTTATCGCAATCTGATTGGCTGGTTTTATATGCGGTTAACACTTCATATTTCTTTTTTGGTGTTGAAGATTTATTCTGCCTATCATGGATAAGTCTGGATAGACTTGTTTTTCACCATTAGACAGTTTGGCGATAGAAAGCCCAAGCCTACATTTTTACCGACCCAAGGGATTTTTAACATCCCACACCACATAGACATGGTATGTGAGCAACTGGCCTTTGATGAAGCTGTAAGTTATCCACAATGGTGGGAATCCAAATTGGCAGAGGTGGGGGCATGGGGAATCGAACCACCGACCTTCAGATTAGGAGTCTGACCACAAAAATGTCAGACACTCTAACCACTCAGCCACAGAGAACACTTCCTTTTGTTTATAAAAGAATATGTTGGAGTTGGAGTGAAAATAAAACCTTCAAGATATTAATCACAAAAATGTATCTGGAAATGAATTGGTATGTTTAAACATGAAGGTAATGCACTATATATGGACTAGCTATTGCTATGTTTAAACACAAAAGGTATACACTCTAATATATGGGCTATCTATTGCTATGTTTATACACACAAGTAATGTACTGTAATATATGGACTACCTATTGCTATGTCAAAACACAAAAGTACTGCACTGTAATATATGGACTACCTATTGTTATGTTTAAACATGAAAGTAATACACTGTAACATTTGGACTACCTCTTGCTATATTCAAACACAAAAGTACTGCACTCTAATATATGGACTACCTATTGCTATGTTTAAACAGAAAAGGAATACACTCTAATATATGGGCTACCTATTGCTATGTTTATACACAAAAGTAATGGACTGTAATATAATACTTCCTATCGCTATGTTTAAGCATAGAAGTAATGCACTGTAACATATAGATTACCTATTGCTATGTTTATACACGAAAGTAATACCCTGTAATATATGGGCGACCTATTGCTATGGTTAAACACGAATGTAATACAGCATAATATATGGGCTACCTATTGCTATGTCTAAACACAAAGGTAATGTATTGTAATATATGGACTACCTATTGCTATGTTTAAACACGAAAAGAATGCACTCTAATACATGGGCTATCAATTGCTATGCTTAAACACGAAATTCCTGCACTGTAATATATGAACTAGCTGTGTCTGTCACATTATATTTGGGGAGCATTTACTGAAAGTATATTTAGGATATTGTTTTGACTTGGTTCTGCGAAACAGGCGTTGAGACAAAGGTTACTACTATATTGTTGCAGTTATTTACATACATGGAATGCCACAATGAAGCCTCTCTTTCTACATTTTATTCCGCTAATAAATTGGGCTAAATAGTAATACATTCCGGGGGGGGATGATACTTGTTGTTGCAGATATACTATTTGTATGTCCGCTAAAAGAAAAATGCATATAAAGTAATATGAATTATATTACTTTATAACAAATTTTTAATTTTTAATACAACACACACAAGTCTCCCCGTGCAACTTGCAGCAAATCAGTCAGACACGTGAAAGATGGCCGTTAATAGATCAAAGGTGTCCGATATTCTATTCAAGAGGAGGCATCAATCTGAGTGAAGGGTCAGGGGTGTAGGGCGGCGGCGGGGGGGGGGGGGGGTGAAGCGGGGTGTGGGGTGGGCGGGTGTGAAGCGGGGCAGAGTGGGTGAGATAGGGTAGAACGGAATGGGGCGAGGTCGGAAGACAGTGGGGTGGGGTGAGGCTGGGTGAGGCTGGGTGAGGCGGGGTGAGGCTGGGTGAGGCGGGGTGAGGCGGGTGTGGGCGGCGTTTGGGCAGAGTGGAGCGGAATGGGGCGAGGTGGGGAGGATGTGGGGCAGGGTGAGGCGGCATGGGGCGGGATGGGAGAGAATGTAGCGGTGTGGGGCGAGGTGGGTAGGAAGTGGGGCGGGTTGAGGCGGAGTGGGGCGGTTTGAGGCGGTGTGAGGCGGAGTGAAGAGGTGTGGAGTGAAGAGGGGTGAAGTGGGGTGGGGTGGGGCGGGATAGAGTGTAGCGGAGTGGAGCGAGTGAGGCGGGATGGGACGAGATGGGACGAGCTGAGGCGAGGTGAGGCGGGCTGAGGCGGGGTGAGGCGAGATAGAGTAGAGCGGAGTGGGGCGAGGTGGGCAGGAAGTGGGGTGAGGTGAGGAGGAGTGAGGAGGAGTGAGGCAGAGTGAGGCGGAGTGAGGCGGGGGTGAGGCGGGGTGGGGCGAGATAGAGTAGAGCGAAGTGGGGCGAGGTGGGCAGGAAGTGGGGTGAGGTGAGGCGGAGTGGAGCGGAGTGATGCGATGTGAGGCGGAGTGAGGCGGGGGTGAGGCGGGGTGGGGCGAGGGTTTGGTGGGGCGGGGTAGTACGAGCACTACTACCGGCCTGACACCACCTGTAGCCCGTGTGCCTGGTGCCGTCGTGGACAGGTGGGACGCGGGTACAGCCGGGACAGCAGCCGGCGCCGGCTCAGTGCGCATGCTCAAAGGACACATGTGGGCAGATGAGTGCTGCGCGAGACTCCAGTGCGCATCACTCGTCACCCCTACCCCCCTCCCACCCCCATCCCCCACCCCCCTCGACGCCGCTAATGGGCTCTCACAGCCTATAACGGACAGAGGGACCCAGTGCGCATGCGCCGTGTGTGTTTTTGTTGTAGCTTCACGCCGATTACACGCGGGGTGGCGCGCACGGCCGTGGTACTCCCGGGACCGCCGATGGGGGCGCTACACTACCAGTGTGTGTGTGTCTGTGTGTCCATGTGTGTGTGTATGAGGATACACACTGGGTCATATCCACCGAACACGGTGGCCGAATCGGTAGAAGGCAGGCTTTTTCCTATGCTAAAGGTCTGGAGTTCTTTGAATCCCGGCCGAGTCAATTTGATGATTTACACAATTTATACTTGTTGCTACATAGCCTGGCCTGGTGCTCGGCATTAGTAGGACAAGGCAAGGACTGGTTAGTTCGGTATCAGGATAATGTGACTGAGTTGGATATTGGGTTATTGTGTCTTATCTCCCAGTGGGGCAGCACTATAAAATCGTCATGAGTGGGCACTGTCACAAGTCGATGCCCGTCTTGATATGACCTTAGATGTTGCCATCACATAAAACTCTATCAACCAACTAACCAACCAACCAACCAACCCAGTGGGACAGCACTATAAAGTCACCATGAGTGTGCACTGTCACAAGTCGGCACCCATCCTGACATGATCATAGATGTTACTAGAATGTAAAACCCCAACAAACATCCCCCCCCTCTGGTGGTTCAAAGCTGCCAGTGGGAAGCTGACATCCCAGACCGGTCGGCTGTGAAATCGACGTTAATTGTGTTACTGTCGTTTGCCATTGTTTGGCTTATTTTTAAATGGCGGCGTCTATCAACGAACGTTGGGGCGGTTGAGGCGTGGTGAGTGGTGCTTGGGGAGCGGTGAGCGTGGGGTGAGGTGGGTGAGTGATTGGTTGGTTGGTTGTTGGAGTTTTACATCCTGGCAACATCTAAGGTCATTTTAGGATGGATACCGACTTGTGACAGTTCGCACTCATGCTGACTTTATAGTGCTGCCACACTGGGAAATCAGGCTGTGGGCACAATATCCCGATATCCCACTCAGTCACATTACCCTGACACTGAGCCAACTAGTCTTTGCCCTATCCTATCAATGACAAGCGCCTGACTAAGACACAACAAGTATAAATTTGATAAGCCATTGGTTTGACTAGACCTGGAACCAAACTCCCGAACTTCCAATCTCCTGCACGGGAGGCCTGCGCTCTACCGATTCGGCCACCGCATCCTGTGGGTGAGTGATGATGGCGGGCGAGGAATGGGGCTGTGTTAGCGAACAGCAGCGAGCGTCGTTACCATCGTTTAATAGCTGGGGCGACAAGTGAGGAATTTGATAATTTGTGTGTGTGTGTGGGAAGGGAGGGAAGTTGGTGAGTGTGAACACACTCATACCCACATACAGACTTGTGATCTTGTGATGGAGGGGGAAGGGGGGAAGGGGGGCTGAGGCGGGGCGAGGTGGGAAGGAGGTGGGGCGGGGTGAGGCGGGGTGAGGAGGGGTAGAGTAGAGCGGAGTGGAGATAGGTGGGAACGAGGTGGGGCGGGTGAGGCGGGGTGAGGCGAGGTGGGGCGGGGTGAGGCGGGGTGAGGCGGGGTGGGGCGGGGTGAGGCGGGGTGAGGCGGGGTGAGGCTGGGTGAGGCGGGGTGAGGCGGGGCGAGGTGGGAAGGAAGTGGGGCGGGGTGGGGCGAGGTGAGGCGGGGTGAAGAGGGGCGTGGTGGGGCGGTGGGAGTACGGATATGGTTGTGTAGGTGTAGCTATATGTGTGCAGCAGCAGTGATGGTACCAAACAGAAGCAGCACTGTAAAGAGGTAGTGGGTGGGGGTCATACTGAATGGGTTCTATTCATTGTTCACATAGCGCAGAAGCACTTACATCATTGACTGCCTGCCCATTGCCGGCAATAGCGCGTTGTGCCTCCCTACCCCCAACCACTCCACCCACCACTCACCCCCACCACCCATCCACCCACCGAAGCAGACGGGATGGCCGAATGAGTTGAACGTGCGTCTCACGTTTTGGTAGATCGTGATATTTAACCCCACGGATTCGAAACCACGGGTTCTAATCCTGGTGGAGTCAAAGCAATGACTTAAAAAAATTGATAGTTGTCGCTTCCTAGCCAGACACTCGGCATTAATGGGATAAGGTAAGGACTGGTTATCTCAGTGTCAGGATAATGTGACTGAGTGGGATATCAGGTCCTGGTCCTGGTGGCCTGGTCTATCAGTGGGGCAGCACTAGTATAAAATCGCCATGAGTGCGCACTGTCACAAGTCGGTACCTGTCCTGATATAACCTTAGATGTTGCGAGGATGTAAAACTCCAACAACCAACCAACCAATCGACTACCCACCATCAACCACCCCACCACCCACTACCAGTTACCCTCATCACTCACATCCACCACCCACCACCCAACACCCACCTCCCAACCCACAACTCACCACCCCACACCCACCCACCACCACCCACCACACAGCATCAAGTCCTGCAGTTCCCTCCACAGAAGCCCGGGGCCGGGGCCGGGGCTGGGGCCGGGGCTGGGGCCGGGGCTGGGGCCGGGGCTGGGGCCGGGGCTGGGGCCGGGGCTGGGGCCGGGGCTGGGGCCGGGGCTGGGGCCGGGGCTGGGGCCGGGGCTGGGGCCGGGGCCGGGGCCGGGGCCAGTGCCAGAACATCGAACACCTCCTTAGCCAATAACTGTTACGTCTTACTCCATTAGCCCTACCCGCCGCTGAGCCGACACTCGCCTCCAGGGCCGGCCCGCCGCGCTAACAATTCGCCAACCCCTATGTGAGTTATATCTGTGTGTTTTGAGTGCGTGAGGGAGTGGGGGGGGGGGGGTGTTGTATTATCGGGGGTGGGGGTGTTTATAGATTCGGATGCGAACTTCAACTTCAAATATCACTGCGCTCATTCTCATCACAAACTGGAATACTGAGTATATATATATATAATATATATATATAATATATATATATAATATATATTACAATGGTCGTGCATTTGTATCAGTGCTGATTCAACAGTTCCCCCTGCCGCGCTCACCCACACCCACACCCACACCCACACCCACACACATACTCATACTCATACTCGTACTCATACCCACACCCACACCCACACCCGCACCCACACCCACACCCACACCCGTGCCCACACTCACACCCACATCCATACCCACACCGACATCAATATCCACACCGACACCCACCCCCACATCCACCGTCACCCCCACCCCCACCCCCACACCCACATCCACCCTCATCTCCACCCACACACCCACACCCACACATGTGCCCACACTCACACCCACATCCATACCCACAACGAAACCGATATCCACACCGACACCGACACCGACACCCACATCCACCCCTACCCCCCACACCCACACCCACACCCACATCCACACCCACACCCACACTCACATCCACACCCACATTGACATCCACACCCACATCCGCATCCACATCCACCTCACCCCCACACCTACCCCACACCCACATCCACCGCCACACCGACCCCACACCGACCCCACACCCACACCCACACCCACAACCACACCCAAACCCACACTTACACCTACACCCACACCCACCCACACCCACCCACACCCACACCCACCCACACCCACAACTATCAGAGACCTTCACTCCCAAAGCATACCCTAGCCTCGGGAGTGAGCGAACACCCCTCTATACACACAATCCACACAGATAGTTTCATTTCCAAATGCTATCAGACAGTACACCCGTGTCATTTCCAGCAACTATCCAACACCACAGTCACGTATAGACTTACTGATAATGACATTCGCCAGGTTGTCCTCTTTTTCCCTCTCACTCTTATTATAATAATTATTATAATTATTACTTTTGTTGTTGTTATTTGATCAATCCTCTCATACACTGTGGCCGTCCTCATATGACCGTAGATGTTGACAGGACGTAAAACTCCAACAACCAAAGCATTAACTTTGATTATCACATGAGTCACTGTATAGTTTCTGAGTTAAACAGCAATTGGTGGATGTGCATATATAATATAGTGAGTGAGTAATGTGTGCTTACATATGTCGGCATCAAAGACCATAATTACGGCAAGTCTACATATGTATTATGTGTGTATATATGTTTATATAAATATATACACATATATATGTGTGTAGATATGTATATGAGCCTGTCTCAAAAGGTGATAACTCTTCTTTTTTTTGTCCATTGTAACGATTGACACAAAACAGCACAGAAACGGTTACACTGAAAACACAAGGACATTTGCTTCAAATCAATATGTATTCTATTGGGATTATGAAACGCCATGTAAAAAACAACTCAGTTTATCCTGAGCAAATGCAGAAGCAGATAGTATGTTGATCGTTACAATGGACAAAGTTTTGTCCCATATTGCTGAGCACCTTTTGAGACAGTCTCATATACATACCATATATAACTATATGTACATGTACATATGTGATTATGTGATGAAAAACATATTATTCTAGTATAGAGATATAAGGCAATTATTATTATACTGTCATACTCCGTAAGACTAATGGCTGGTGCACACCTCCCATTTACGACCTAAAACTGCCCGTTTCACGACTAAGTTTGAGTTTTAGTCATTAGGTGTGCGACCCCCTAGCACACCAGAGCCTTGCGATTCGCGACTTAAAACTCAGTTTTAGGGCTTAAAACTGGAATCTTATGAGATTCGAAAAATGAATCGGCCAGTTTTAAGTCGTAAACGGGTCGCGAGTCGCAGTCAGTTTTAGCGCGCGAATCGTAAACGGGAGGTGTGCGCCAGCCATTACCATTGTAACAGTTGCACCCGCTTTGGCCACCTCAGCTCCGCCGGATGTTGACAAGTGTCGGTCATATTGGAGAATTATATATATATATATATATGTATGTATATATATTGCAGAAATATATATACATAATATACATAAGTGTATATATTATAGATGTATATATAATTATATATACATATACATGTATATAAATATATATATTTATATACATACATATATGTAGGCATACAGGAATTAAAAATCCGGGCCATGGAGCCGGTAGGTAATCTGGTTCCTTTCCCACTCACAGGTGGCGCCCCCCCCCCCACACACACACAAGTGGAACCATGTAACTAGAGACCATAGTGCATAATATATCAATATATTGGTGGTTAGTGTTGGCCAGCTAGCCAAGAGTAACTGAGAAGGGTAGAGAAGTGTATGTTTGTATTACCATAATATATTATACAGCATATATATATAATATATATATATATATGCGTGTATAAACAGAGGGAGGAGATGGATGCATGCACCGCTCTAGTGCGTGTATTTGCAATTATTTATAAGCACCCACCTGAACTATCCACACCGTCTAGTCACGCCTTACGACTACAGTGTAGGTGAGTGGTGGTTGGTGGTGGCAGATCTGGTGGGGATGGGGAGTGGGGGAAGAGGAGGGGGAGGGGGGATAACCTAATATTGCAAGCAGTTCAGTCAGTGCTCAGGGCCGTCTGGAAGTGAAGAATCTAGTTGAGCTCTATATGGTCTAAGGCCTCTGCTTTAAAAAAACTAATTTTTTATTGAGGCTGTATTTATTCTGTCCATAGCATGTAAGCCCAGGTACCCAGGCTTGTTTTCAATGCTGGCCAGCTGTAGTGTTGGTGCTGTCTTACCAAACAGTAGCTGCTGATAAGTTATTTGATTGTCTGCATTTCAGTAGCAGATAGATATGTTGGTACGTTTAGTAGCCTATGTTAGTTTTTTTGGGCCCTCTTGGCATTGTATTTTTGTTCTATTCTTATTACTATGTTAGTTGTTTTCTTAAGGTTCTATGTTAGTGTTTTGGGTTTTTTCTTGAGAGTTTTTTCCGCTTTTTTCTACTTAATTCTATACTAGCCTATTTTATTTACATGTCCATAGGCTTGTACATAATAGGTGGTTGAGTTATGTTTGTTTGAAATTGATTTGATTTATATTGTTGTTGGATATGTTATCTGGCTTTTATATTTCCGGTTCTCCCGCCCTGGGCTGTCCAGTTGGTGGGCCGTGACATATCACCTGCCCCCTTGTGGTGCAGTTCAGTTGGGGTTCCCAGTTTTTATTTTACACAGATATTTTTTGTACGTTTATAGTGTCAGAACATTCTGCGTCACCCCCCCCCCAGGTCTGATGTTGCTAGGAGGTAAAACAACAACAACAAATAAGTCTGCATCAGCTCACATCTATTGCTACTTTCTCTCTATTTGGCGGTATGGATTGCCACTAGCAGCAGGTATATCCTCCGATGCGACTGACACTTGTCAACACCCGGTGGAGGTGAGATGGGCCGCTGATGGTGTCACTGGTAAAGTCTTGAGTTTTACAGAGTAAAACAATATAATCAGAATGCCCTTATGTATCTCTATACTCGCATAATACGTTATACATCACACATATATCTGATCTGTAAGTATGGGAGTATAAAGAAGGAACTAAGTCATATTCGAATTTCGATCCTAGACTGTTACTATTACCGCCATTATCTGATGCATAGGAATTATATGAGTATAAAGGAATGGAAGTTCTACCAATCTTTCCTTTCCCTTCTAAATGAGTGCGTATTAAGACTGGTAGCATTCCCCCCCCCCCCCCCACACCTCCACCACCTTCACCAACACTACCACACTAAGCATGGGTAATGCGACTGAGTGGGATATCAGGTCATGGTGCTGGTGGCATGGTCTCCCAGTGCACTATAAAGTCACCATGAAGGCGCACCGTCATAAGTCGGTACCCGTCCTGATATGACCTTAGATGGTTGTCAGGACGTAAAACTCCAACAACCAAACCAAGCCACCTTACCCACACTCACGCAACGCCCACAAGAGAACTACCCTAACCAGAGTCTAACCAGAGTCTAACCAGAGTCTAACCAGAGTCTAACCAGAGTCTAACCAGAGTCTAACCAGAGTCTAACCAGAGTCTAACCAGAGTCTAACCAGAGTCTAACCAGAGTCTAACCAGAGTCTAACCAGAGTCTAACCAGAGTATAACCAGAGTCTTACCAGAGTCTAACCAGAGTCTAACCAGAGTCTAACCAGAGTCTAACCAGAGTCAAACCAGAGTCTTACCAGAGTCTAACCAGAGTCTTACCAGAGGCTAACCAGAGTCTTACCATAGTCTAACCAGAGTCTAACCAGAGTCTAACCAGAGTCTAACCAGAGTCTAACCAGAGTCTAACCAGAGTCTAACCAGAGTCAAACCAGAGTCTTACCAGAGTCTAACCAGAGTCTTACCAGAGGCTAACCAGAGTCTTACCATAGTCTAACCAGAGTCTAACCAGAGTATACCCAGAGTCTAACCAGGGTCTAACCAGAGTATAACCAGAGTCTAATCAAGAGTCTTACCAGAGTCTAACCAGAGTCTAACCAGAGTCTAACCAGAGTCTAACCAGAGCCTAACCAGAGTCTAACCAGAGTCTTACCAGAGTCTAACCAGAGTATAACCAGAGTATAACCAGAGTATAACCAGAGTATACCCAGAGTCTAACCATTCTACTACCTCCACACAGCATATCCGATAACGATTCATCCCGATCACCGATAATCGCGCGTCGCCTCGAAGCATTGGCTAGTGAGCGCTCGGCAAACAGCGTCGCCACCAGTACCCCGGTACACCCGGTACTACCAGCGAACCTGCCGCCAGTACCGACAACACAGCCTCGCTTTGACTTCGAGAGTATAGGCGGGCATCTCTCTAATGCCGACTAATTGGCCGAGGCCCAAAACTCCCGCTACTCGCGACCTGTTTCTCGTGTTTTAAATTAACTCTAAAAGCGCAGGCGCGCGCCCAAAGGTAATTCTTTCAGACACTCTTTCTCGTTTGTGGTCGGTGCCCGAACTAAGCCGAACGGCCGGCTCTCTCCAGCAGAATGTTGTTTTATTTCCTTAATTGGGTATCCTTAATTAGACAACTAATTTAAAGATAATGATTTCTTCAACTGACTGGATTGTGTCCTGGTAATACGGCTTAATTTGGCGGGGAGCTCCCGGTCTGATCAACAACAGCCAACCGGGACATCTCTTTGTCACAGCAGCTAATTCTCTTTGTTTTTTTTGGCGGGTGGGGAGGGGAGGGATTAACTTCAGGAAGAATAACCCTCCCTCCTCCACTGCACCATCCCTCCTCGATCCCTCTCTGCGAGTCTAGCTCAGCAGCCACCCTACATATAACACAACAAATCTGTGTCCCGCTGACAGCAGTACTTATCGTGTACTCAGTTTTCAATTAGAACAATTACGTCGATCCATATTGATTATATATTTATCATATATATATATCATATATATATATATATACTACATGTGTTGTCTTGGTGTCTCGTTGGTGAATTATATATACATATATTATATATAGTATTGTATATTATATATATTATATATACACATATTATATATAATATATCCATGTATATGTCACCCTCTTCCTCACACATTCTTCGCTCATTCATCGCCGCCATCTCCCCTCCCCCTCTTTCCCACCCTTCCCCACCCGTTCTCTATCTATCTCACTCAAGACTTATTTGTTTACCTACCGCAATCAGCTTAATGCCATGAAGGGAGATACTTATCAGAATTTCAACTCTCTTGGAGGTAATCCTAGAGAATTGACTAAATCCACACTCAGTTCTATATTTAATATTGGAAGCTTAATGTGAATTTTGGTTCTTATTAAGTAGATTATACACCATGCGCTGTATGTATCTCTATATGAAGGCTGTTCAAAACCATGATAAGATATATGAATAAATATGGTTATAAATAGGTATTTACGATGGACATATACATTGGGATCATCAGCACGCGTTAGAATTTAACCAGCTAAAACTCACGATTGAAGTATATATAAATCAATGTAAATATATATATGAAGATGTTAATATATCAAGATTTTAACATATATAACGTTAATAGAGTTCCTCCAGTGTGTGTGACGCGAGGGGGGCCTCCCGTATACAACTCCCTGACATCTGGCGGGGGGGGGGCACTCCACCAATGTGCCAATGGAGGAAGTAGCAAAGTGTATATGTTCCCCTAGTATTTATACTTATATAATGCGTTATATATATATAAATCCTCCGATGCGACTGACACTTGTCAACATCTGGTAGAGGTGAGGATGTCTGAAGGTGGCACCCCCGGTACAGTGATAATACTTATGGAGTATACCAATATTAATAATGATTCCTTAAGTATCTTTATACTTGCACAATGCGCTTTACATCTTACATATATATATGATGTATTATATGCATTCTGCAAGTATAAAGATATGTATAGGAATTATTGGTGCATAATGTGCTTTACATCATATATGATGTAAAGCACATTTTCCAAGTCTAAAGATATGTAAGGGAATTATTATTAATATTGTTATACTCCGTAAGAAACATCACTGTACCGGTGGTGCCACCTAGGGCCCTCCTCACCTCCACTGGATGTTGACAAGTGTCAGTCACATCGGAGGATTGATATATGTATATATACATATATGTATATATATGTATATATACATATATGTATATATATATATATATATGCATATAAACAGACACACACACCGGCAGACAACGAGGACGACGACAACACCACACACAAACCTCACCACACCACAACCCGCTCACTCTCCAGCACTCCCCCGCCCACACACACACCCACGTACATACCCTCTTCCCGCCTGGATCCACCCACCCACAACCCACCCACCCACCCACAAACTCACCCCCATAACCTTCCCCGGCTCCTTCGCTTCCAGGCGACCGCACAAACAGTGGTGACAAATTAGTTGGCAACTATGTGCGCTATTCCCGTTATTAATGTGGGCGCGTGCGGCTCGGGCCGGCCCGGCGCCCGGTGTCCTTTGTCGTTGGGCCGCCGACAGAAATGGACAATGTGTCTCTGGGGTGGTCGGGGACGAGCGGTCGGCGCGAGGCAATATTGTCATTCACGGATAAAACGCGCGGATAAATGAAAGATTAATTGAAGAGGGATGGATATAAGCGGCGCAGGATTAGATGCGCGCGCAGGGTAGGTCATGCGCATGCGCATGCGCATGGATGGGTTGTTGGAGGAAAATGGCTAGGGGCTGGGGGGGGGGGGGGTTCATGTCATGGGTACTTTACCTGCTGACTACAGCACGCAACCTTCCCCGCTCCCCCCCCCCCCCCCACACCTTCTGCCTCTCTCCCCTTCATCCCCCCCACACACACCCACACCCACCCCTCATTGCCGTCTCCTCTCCTCCCGGGGGAATTGGTGTAGTAGGGGCATCCCGGGGCCACTATATCCTGACCGATGTGACCATTACCTCTCATTGAGTAAGTCGACCACGGTATAACTATAACTTATAAAGCGGGAAGTTGCACTGTAAGCACTGTCAGACGTCCACCAGTAGTATCAGCTCTCACAGCCAGGGGCGGTGCTCCTTAAACTAGGTAGCCATCAACATCACCAGTAGTACCGACTCTGACCACCAGGGGCAGCACAGCTTACACTAGGTACCTGTCAACACACACAGTAGTACCGAATATAACCACCAGGGGCAGCACGGCTTGCACTAGGTCCCTGTCAACACCACCGGTAGTACCGACTATGACCACCAGGAGCAGAACTTCTTACACTAGCTAGCTATCAAACACCACCAGTAGTACCGACTCTGATCACCAGGGGCTGTGCTACTTACACTAGGTAGTCATCAAACACCACCAGTAGTACCGACTATGACCACCAGGAGCAGAACTGCTTACACTAGGTAGCTATCAAACACCACCAGTGGTACCGACTCTGACCACCAGGGGCTGTGCTACTTACACGAGGTAGTCATCAAACACCACCAGTAGTACCGACTATGACCACCAGTGACAGCACTACTTACACCCTATGACCGTCAATACCACCAGTAGTACCGATTCTGACCACATGGGGCGACACCACTTAAACCCTATCATCGTCAACGCCACTATTATAAATACCGACTCTGACCACCAGAGACAGAACTACTTACACTAGGTGCCCGTCAGCACCACTAGAAGTACCGACCTTGACCAGCAGAGGCGGTGTCAAATCGACCAAACCAATATCACTCACTACCGGTGGGCGAATTACCTAACTGCGACTACTACTATCAGGAGCAGTATACCTTCACAATAACAACCACCGACTGAGATGCCCTATGAGGTTGCGGGTTCAATCGTCAGACAAGTCCAACCAAAGACGTAGATAATTGTGACATTATTCGACAAAATAGTAATAATAGTTCATGGGCTCGTTGGCCCAGTGTAAGGATATTATAACTATAAAACTATAACTATATCACAATTGTATCCCAATAGGAATGTATCCCAATATGTCTGCATCTCAATAGGACTGTTTCCTAATAGGGCTGCATCCCAATATAAGTGTATCTAGGTAGGATTGTATCCCAGTAGGACTGTACCCCAGTAGGACTGTATCCCAATAGGACTGTATCCCAGTAGGACTGTGTCCCAATAGGACTGTATCCCAGCAGTACTGTTTCCCAATAAGATTGTATCCCAATATGACTGTATCCCAGTGGGACTGTAACCCAATAGGACTGTATCCCAGTGGGACTGTAACCCAATAGGACTGTATCCCAATAGGATTGTATTCCAATATGAATGTATCCCAATAGGACTGTACCCCAATAGGACTGTACCCCAATAGGACTGTATCCCAATAGGACTGTGTCCCAATAGGACTGTATCCCAATAGGACTGCAACCCAATAGGACTGTATCCCAATAGGACTGCATCCCAATAGGACTGTATCCCAATAGGACTGTATCCCAATAGGACTGTGTCCCAATAGGATTGTATTCCAATATGAATGTACCCCAATAGGACTGTATCCCAATAGGACTGCATCCCAATAGGACTGTATCCCAATAGGACTGTATCCCAATAGGACTGCATCCCAATAGGACTGTATGACAAGTGGACTGTATCCCAATAGGACAACACCATAGGTGCACTGTCACAAATCACAAACTGTCCTGATAAGACCTCAGATGTTGCTTCACCATAAAACCCCAAAATCACTCACCAACCAACTATCGCCCGGAAGACAAGTTGTAAGCTGTGACTATCTCAACTGTGAATATCTCAACACTACTGACTACCAAGACCACTAGCAACGCGAGACTACAGCGCAACCAATATCCCAGGAGTGGCTAGGGATGCAAACGCCCACAAACCACCCCCCAATCCTCCCTCCCCTCCCGGAGGAGTACTTCCCCTTTTAAATCGAATCGAGGGAGGAACCAGAAAGAAGCTTCCCGTGCAGAGAACGTGATTAGTCCTAATTGAAAAATTGCCCCAATGCAAAAACTGACACTTAGCTAACAAATCTATTAATTGAAATCAAATTTGTGGCTTGCCAAACGCGCCTCCCCGCACCCCTGCCCCCTGCGTCCCCCCTCTCTCTCTCTCTCTCTCTCTCTCTCTCGGCGTCCCGCATCCACAAGGCGCGCATCGATTAGGCGACGCCCAAATTAGTTGGTTGATTGGTTGTTGGAGTTTTGGGTCCTGTCAACATCTAAGGTCATATCAGGATGGGTTCACTCATGGCAACTTTTATAGTGCTGTCTCACTGGGAAATCAGGCCGCTGGTAACAGAACCCGATATCCCATTCAGTCACATTATCCTGACACTGAGCTAACCAGTCCTTGTCTTATCCTATTAATGTCGAGCGCCAGCCTATGTAGCGACAAGTATCAATTTAAATAACTCATTGGTTTGACTCGACCTCACTTCACCGAACTCCCGACCTTCCGCACGCAAAGCCCGCGTTCTACCGATTAGGCCACCGCGCCCGGTCACCAAATTAGTAAATATCCATCCGCGGGGCGCTCCTTTCATTAGGCGGAAGCGTCCAGCCGCGCAGCAATCGGCCCCACGGGGGACATTGAAAAATTAATACGCGGGGTAATCGTAACGAGCACAAAATAGTCCATCGCGTCCGAGACCCTGCAAATTAATTTGTCGCCCGTGCATAAACACGTTAGGGTATATTCAGCATTCATATTTGATGAGAGGCAACGCTGGGGGGGGGGGGGGGGGGGGGGGGGGAAGAGGAGGGGTTAAGAGTTGGCTGGGGAGGGCGGCAGGGGCGGAGCGGTGGGCTGGGGGCGTAGGGGGCGCAGGACACCGAGCGCCGGACTCCCGGCGGGACCCTTACGGGGACCCCTGCCCGACCATCCCGCCGACATTATCGTCCTGATTTCACCATTATCACGCACATTTCCTTAAATTCGCCATTCGGCAGGCTGACCCGTTGACATTTCTCTATTTGACTGGCCGTGACGAATGCCCGACGCGGGCCCCTAACGCCCGTCACCGGCGGCTGCCCTCCCCCCGCCCGCCCCCTCTCTCCCCTCTCTCTCTCTCCCTCTCTCTCTCTCTCTCTCTCTCTCCGCCTTTCTCTCTCTAAGCCCCCAGCCTGGCCCCCACGCCCAAACCCCGGTCCCGGTGTCCCATCCGGGTCCCGGTGTTGCGGTTTCCGCGGCACACCAGTTTGCCAGGGACACATCCATTCAAATGCATTGTCAATGGCCGTGAGCAAATCTTCATACAGAAAAAGTCAAATATCTCTCAAATTACACCACCTAGAAACAAATCGCTTGGTACACATATAAAATACATGTTTACCAAAAAGACTATATTAAATTGATATGGTTGGGGTTCAGGATTTCTATTAATTTTGAATAAAACTAACGTTTTGCACTGCGTGTACCGTCAAACTCAAGGCATTGTCAATGGTCGTGAGCAATCTTCATACAGAAAATACAGAAAAAGTGAAATATCTCTAAAACCACACCACCTATAAACAAATCGTTTGGTACACATATAGAAAACATCTTTCCCCAAAACATTATATTAAATTTATAAAGTTAGTGACGATGCTGTTCGATGTTGATGCATGCGCAGAAGCGATGTGTTCCAGGCAAACTGGTATACCTCAGAAACCGCAACACCGGCGCTCCATCCCAGTCGCCGCGCCCCATCCTGGTCCCCACGCCCCATCCCGGTCCCCCCGCACCCCCCCCCCCCCGCGCTCTTCACCACAACCACCGCCTGCATCCATCCGTCCCTCCTTCACCACTACGGGTTTACATCTACTTGGCGCTAGTTGATATATATGTATGTGATATATCAAGATTATATGCGAGTATAAATACCGGACGTTTTTTTAAACTTGCAGCGTCGTCACTGCGCGCGCACCTCACTAACTCCTCCCTAAGTCAGACTCAGAGGAAGATTTGATAGACCAATGCATATAAATAAATATATATATATATATATATATATATATATATATCCGGGATGGCTGAATGAGTTAGAGCGTCCGTCTTCCGTGTTGGTAGACCATGGGATCGTGGGTTCGAGTAAAACCAAGGACTTTAAAATTGTATTCTAGCATACTCTAGCATACTCTAGCATACTCCAGCGTACCGTAGGGTACTTTGAACTGGACAAAACCATTCTGCCATGGTCATATAGCCATTAGTGGATGAAGTTGAAAGTAGTTGAACGTAGTGGAGGGTAACATAGTTCAACGTAGTTCAAAGTAGTTCAACGTAGTTCAACGTAGTTCAACGTAGTTCAACGTAGTTCAACGTAGTTCAACGTAGTTCAACGTAGTTCAACGTAGTTCAACGTAGTTCAACGTAGTTCAACGTAGTTCACATAGTTGGACGTGCCGGAATCCGTACCGTAACGTACCGGGATCCGTACCATAACGTATTTATCTGTACTATTAGATGGGTGATGAACCAAAACCTGCCGTACCTTATACCCCTGTCACACTACGACGTAACGAGCAAACGTAAGGCTGACATGATCACGTTTCGTCATTACGTTGACTTACGTTGGGTTACGTTATGATGACATCAGAATGACGTTAGACTGACGTTGAGCTACGTCACGTTACGTCGTGTGACGTCGGCGCGCGTCAAAGTTTTGAACCTGTTCAAAACTTTTGACGCAACTCGAACGTAAGGGTTTACGTTCGCCGTACGTTCTGTACACGTTCGGTGAATGTCAATGACGTTAAACGGACGTTAGTCAAACGCTGCTCACTACGTTCAACTACGTTCCACTATGTTGACCCACATTAAACCCAGTGGAAACGTCCATGCGGCGTAATGGGAACGTCAGGATAACGTCAGGAGAACATCAGGAGAACGTATGTTCAATGTATGTTCAACGTTTCACCACCGTGTCATGACGTAAGTAAGGTAAGGTAACGTAAAGCAATGTAGTTCTGGCGATGGAATAACATACATAACGTTCCCTGAGCGTAATTACGTTGTCCTCTCTCGTTGAATGACGCTATCGCTATGCTTTACCGCCGTTACTCTCTCGTCCACTACGCTGCATCCACGTTCAACTTGTGCCCAGATTTGCATACTACGCCGAGAAGTTCGACGTTTTTCACGTTCTCCCTACGTTGACGTCGTTACGTCGTAGTGTGACAGGGCCATTAACATAGTTTAGTGTAGTGATAGCACGTTTGACCCACGTTAATCTATCCTACGTTCAACTACGTTCAGCTACGTTCAGCTACGTTCAACTACGTTCACTAACGTGTATGTGATCAGGGCTTGAGAGAGACAAAGAGGGAGAGAGATCATATTTTTGATCGAGAGAGAGAGAGGGGGGGGGGGAGGGGGAAGAAGGGAGGGGAAAGGGTCGAGAAGTGGCGATTTGCATTTGAGCAGAAATGTGCTGAAGATTCATAAATAACTGTGTGAACTCTGAGCAGAGGAAAGGGGTCAACAGCTTATGGTGGTCATTGCTGAGTGGATGGACATGAAGAGGGAGAAGGTAGTGAAGGGGTTTCAGGGGGGGGGGGGAGGTTGAGAGGCCATTGTGGGATAAGATAGGTTGGAACAGTGGAGGTGTGAGTGTGTGTGGAAGGTTGGTTGTTGGAGTTTTACGTCCTGGTAACATCTAAGGGCATATCAGGACGGTGTATGTGGATGTGGAAGGTCGGGTGAAGGATTTGTTTTGGTGTTTTTTGGTGTTTTTTTTGCGTCCTACCAACATCTAAGGTCATATCAGGACGAGTACTGACTTGTCACAGTGTGCACTCATGGTGATTGTATAGTGCTGCTCCACAGGGAAACCAGGTCACTGGCACCATGACTCGATATTCCACAGTCACATTATCCTGATAGTGATACTGTGCTAACCGGTCCTTGGCCTATCCTATTGCTTTGACTCGGCTGGAATTCGAACTCCTGACCTTCCACACGGGAAGCCTGAGCTCTACCGATTCGGCCACCACGTCTAGTGACGGTGGGGAGGAGGGGGGGGGGTGAAGGATGTAAGGGTGCAAGTTGCCTATATATATACTCTGATGGGACCATGGTGCAGAGTGGCAGCATTCACATTGGGGAGCGAAGAGGACCAGGGTAGCTACTGGAGACCAATGTAGATACTGCTCATATGGACCACCAGTTGTGGTATGCAGCAGGGAGTGCGGGGGGGGGGGTGCGGCGGCGGCGTGGGGGGGGGGGGGGCTGCTACGTCCAGTGCAGGGCGCGGGGTGCTTGAGATATGTCTGGTGGTTACAATCTGGTTCCCATAGGGAGTGGAGGCAGTCGGCCTACAATTGTCCGTCTGGGAACTAGCGGCTGGCCGAACCACTTCCGGTGTGATGATGATGGTGATTTGAGGTGTGTGTATATGTATATGTATATGTATATGGGTCATTCTCAGAAGTTGTGAGCCACATTTTTTGTTTCCATGTTACATTGTTAATGATTTTGCCTTCTTTTTGGGGACAGTAAATCAAACAGTTATTGTTGACGTTGTGTACTAAATATGTTGGCATTTAGTATTAGCAATACTACATGCATTTAATTTATCAGTATCACAGACAATGTATCCAAAATACGCTTATATGGTTTTTTGCTAAAGGAAAAATATGACAATTTGTATATTGACACCATACATGTACCCACATGTTTTTTTCCAACTTTTTTCTTGTAAGAAGCAATTGTTTTGGCTTAACTGTAATCAACATAATCTTGTTTAAATTTGTTGCGTGTGTTAAAATGATGTCATGGATGTTTGTTAAAATGATGTTATGGATGGATGATGCTTAAGATCTAAATAAAACAAATGAAAACAAAAATTCCAACTCTGACAATGTGACATATATATGCACAACATATAAATAAACCTTCATATAAATATGGATTTTTCTATTATTTGGAATGTTTTCTGCTATTATTTGGAATGTTTTCACTTTTGGTTTCCATGTCAGAAAAGTAGTTCACAGTTTCTGACTCATATATATATACCTTATCTCACTATATATATATATATATATATATATATATAGTAAAACCTTTCTAACCGACCACCTCCACAGATCTACCACTCCCCTATATCGATCGCTTTATTTGGGTCCCAACAATACCATTGTAACCTTATTCTAACTCCCTAAACCGACCACTTCCCTAAATGGACCACTTAAACTATGTCCCAAGGTCGGTCAATTTAGAGAGACTTTACTGTAGATAAATATATAATGTGGGTGACACTAACTGATAGTGACTGATGCAGGCGGTTGTGGTGGCCAACAGTGTTGTTGGTGGAGGGGTGTTAATACAGTGATTGTGGGTGCGATGAGGGGATTTTGTTGTTTTTGTTTTACGTCCTAGCAACATCTAAGGTCATATCAGGATGGGTACCGACTTGTGACAGTGCGCACTCATGGCAACTTTATAGTGCTGTCCCACTGGGAAACCAGGCCGCCGGCACCATGACCTGGTATCCCACTCAGTCACATTATCCTGACACTGAGCACACCAGTTCTTGCCCTATCCTAATAATGCCGAGTGCCTGGCTAGGAAGCGACAAGTATCAATTTTTAAGTCATTGGTTTGACTCGACCGGGACTCGAACCCACGACCCCACGATCTACCAGCAGCGATGAGGGGATGGTGAGTGAGGGGATGTGGAATTCTGACGGAATGCAGGCAGTATAGGAGAGAGGATCGCGCTACAAGGGGTGGGGGTGGGGGTGGGGCGTGGGGGTGCATGGGGAAGTTATTATGGTGCAGAAGAGGGGATGATGGTGCAGCGGGTAGTGATGCAGAGAATGGAGATAAAGGTGATTGCCGTGAATGGGCGGTGCAGTGTGGTGCAGTGCGGTGGAGTGCGGTGGAGTGCGGGGGAGTGCGGTGTAGTGCGGTGTAGTGTAGTGCAGTACGGTGCAGTGGGGTACAGTGTGGTGCATTGTGGTACAATGCAGTGCAGTGTAATACTGTACAGTGGAGTGCAACACAGTACGGTGCAGTGTATTACAGTGAAGTGCAGTGTAGTGTAGTGCAGTATAATCAGTGTAGCACAGTGACCTACAGTACAATGCAGTGTAGCACAGTGTGGTGTAGTGTAGTACACAGTACAGTGTAGTGTAGTGTAGCAATGCAGTGTAGCACAGTGTGGTGTAGTGTAGTACACAGTACAGTGTAGTGCAGTACAGTGACCTACAGTACAATGCAGTGTAGGACAAAGCAGTGCAGTACAGTACAGTGTAGCACAGTGCAGTGTAGCACAGGGAAGTGTAGTGTAGCACAGTGCAGTGCAGTGTAGCACAGTGCAATGCAGTGTAGAACAGTGCAGTGTAGCACAATGCAGTGCAGTATAGCACAGTGCAGCATAGTGTAGTACAGAACACTACAGTACAGTGCAGTGTAGCACAGTGCAGTGTAGCACAATGCAGTGCAGTGCGGTGCAGTGTAGCACAGTGCAGTGCAGTGTAGTACAGTGCAGTGTAGTGTAGTACAGTGCAGTGTAGCGCAGTGCAGTGTAGCACAATTCAGTGCAGTGTAGCACACACGCAGCATAGTGTAGTACAGAACACTACAGTACAGAGTAATGGAGTACAGTGCAGTGTAGCACAGTGAGGTGCAGTGTAGCACAGTGCAGTGTAGCACAGTGAGGTGCAGTGTAGTACAGTGCAGTGTAGTGCAGTGTAGCACAGTGCAGTGTAGCACAATGCAGTGTAGCACAGCACAGTGCAGTGCAGTGTAGCACAGTGCAGCATAGTGTAGTACAGAACACTACAGTACAGAGTAGTGTAGCACAGTGCAGTGTTGCACTGTGCGGTGCAGTGTAGTACAGTATAGTGTTGTATAGCACACTGTAGTGCAGTGTAGTGCAGCATAGTGCAGTGTAGCATGGTGCAGTGCCGTTTAGTACAGTATAGTGCAGTGCAGTGTAGCACAGTGCAGTACAGTGCAGTGCAGTACAGTATACTACAGTGTAGCACAGTGCAGTGCAGCGTAGTACAGTGCGGTGTAGCACAGTATAGTGTAGTGTAGCACATTATAGTGCAGTGTAGCACAGAATAGTGCAGTGTATTGCATCTTAGTGCAGCACAGTACAGTGCAGAGTAGTAGTAGTACAGCTTAGTGAGGTGTAGCACAGTGCGGTGCGGTGCAGTGTAGAACAGAGCGGTCTAGTATCGTGCAGTGTAGTGCAGTACAGGGTTGAACAGTGTAACATAGCACAGTGCATTGTAGTGCAGTACAGTGTAGCATAGCGCAGTGCAGTACAGTGTTGTAGAGTGTAACATAGCGCAGTGCAGTGTAGTGCAGTACAGTGTTGTACAGTGTAACACATCACAGTGCAGTGCAGCACAGTGTAGTGCAATACAGTGCAGTGCTGCGCGGTGCGGCGTGGCGCGTCGCGCTGCAGGCCTGAAGCTACCCGGACAGTGAGCGCCGGGGGCGGTGAGCGGGGAGCGGGGAGCGGGGGGGGGGGGGCTGACCCGGGGCGCCATTGTAGGGCGGGGCAAGCCCTGATCCACCGCTCAGGCCGATCAGGGCGCACAAAGGCCGGCTTGTCGAGGGCGGGCCGGGCACAAAAGGATCACTCAGCCACGGCACCCGGGGCGGCGCGCCCCGGGCATCAGTGGAGGGGGAGCGGCGGGGGAACGACGGGAGAGGGAGCGGCAGGGCCGGGGGAGTGGCGGCGGGGGAGCGGCGGGAGCACAACGGGAGGCGGAGCGGCGGGGGCGGGGGAGTGGCTGCGGGGGAGCGGCCGGGGAACAACGGGAGGGGGAGCGGCGGGGGCGGGGGTCACACGGGGAGGGTTCAGAAGCCCCGCCTCTCCGCACCACCATCTCCCTCCCCACTCCCCCCTTCGCTCCCTCGCCTCCCTTCCCCCACAACCTTCCACCCGAAATCCCTATCTAAACACCTCGCAGACCCGAGTATAACCCGCCCTTCCCTCCAGGGGCTTGCCCTGCGCGTATTGTGCCCATGGTAACGGATCTTGAATGCCATTGCCCTGCTCCCTACGGAGGCAGAGAAGAAGGAAGAGCGGCGCCGGGGGTTGGGTGGGGGTGGGGTGGTGGTTGGGGTGGGGTGGGGGTCATTGGGGCCGGAGGGGTCCCTGACCCCTTCTCAGACACCCCCTTGTCTACTCATGCCCGAGGAGTTCTGTTCCGCCCGCCGGGTCCCTCCCCCCGGCACCCCCCCCCCCCCGTCCCCACCCCCGTGTCTCGCCCTCCCTTGGTGCATTCTCCCACTTAAACGCAAATCACCGGCGCATTACATTGCTTTAAAAACTAAAGGTCACGTGGTGTCGCGCCACCTGTCCATCCACGCGCATGCGCATGTGACGCCTGACTCCTTATTCCTGCACCCTGCAGACTGTGACAGTGCACGATGCCGATTGACCTGTCACCCTCTCCCTCCCCCATTACCATCATCCCCCTCCTCTCCCTCCTACTCCCCATCTCCCTCCTCCTACCTCCTCCTCAACCAGCCCCCTCTCCCCACCCCTCCTCCTCCCTCCTCCTCCCTCCTTCTCCCTACCCCTCCCCCCTCCCCCACCCCCAGCCCGCCTCTCCCACCCTCTTCTCCTCCCTCCTCCCTCTCCTCCAACCCTCCTGTTCCCCAACTCCCTCCTCCCTCCTCCCCATTCCCCGACCTGCTGTGATCATGTGCGTTGTGCGTTGTGCGGCGTGCGTCGCGTCGAGTCCAGCTGAGATGCGTCTAAGTGATTCTGTGCTGACGAACCCGACCCCAGGAATCACCCCGCCGAGAAACGCGTCCACGGGGGACGTCCGTTCCCCAGAACGAGGCTCGGTTGTACTAACGGAACGTCGATGAAATATAATTGGAGTCCTAGTAGTCTGCACTGATTTCTCACTCAGCAAGGAGCCACATAGATAGACAGGTAGGCGTGGACATATAGGAAGGGTGGTGATATCAGGGAGCCCAGATGGGAACGATTCCAAATATATGCGCAATATTTTCCATTTTCATCACTCGCCACAACATAATAAGGATATAGTGGTGATATCAGGGAGCCTAGATAGGGACGAGTCCAAATATATGCGCAATATTTTTCCATTTTTATCTTCGCCACAACATAATTAAAAAATAATGAATAATTTAAATAGTGCCGATAACAATTAAAATTATTTTTGTTTAAAATCGCACACACAAACTATCCACGTCCTGACCTACTACGACCTATTCATGTAGTGATACACTGCACTGCACTGCACTGTGATATATTGCACTATACTGCACTGTGATACACTGCACTATACTGCACTCTCTGCACTCAGCTACACTGCACTGCACTGTACTACACTGCACTGTACTGCACTGTGACACACTGCACTGTACTGCACTGCACTGTACTACACTGTACTAAACTGCACTGTACTGCACTGTGATGCACTGCACTGTACTGCACTGCACTGAGCTACACTGTACTGTACTGCACTGAGATACACTGCACTGTACTGCACTGTACTACACTGCACTGTGACACACTGCACTGTACTGCACTGCACTGAACTACACTGCACTGTACTGCACTGTACTACACTGCACTGTACTGCACTGTGATAAACTGCACTGCACTGAGCTACATTGCACTGTACTGCACTGCACTGAGCTACACTGTACTCTACTGCACTGATCTACACTGCACTGTACTGCACTGTACTACACTGCACTGTGACACACTGCACTGGACTGTACTGTACTGCACTGTACTACACTGCACTGTACTGCACTGTACTACACTGCACTGTACTGCACTGTACTACACTGCACTGTGACACACTGCACTGTACTGTAGTGCACTGTACTACACTGCACTGTACTGCACTGTACTACACTGCACTGTACTGTACTGCACTGTACTACACTGCACTGCACTGCACTGTGACACACTGCACTGCACTGCACTGAGCTACACTGCACTGTAATGCACTGCACTGAGCTACACTGCACTGTACTGCACTGTACTACTCTGCAATGTACTGCACTGTGATACACTGCACAGTTAATAAAAGTGCTAATACTGCATGTCAGCGCATGCGCGGCATTCAGGTCAAATGAACACAGGGTCATTCGGATTTTTTTTATGACATTGGCGCAATTCGCAACAACAAAAAGTCTAACTACTGCGGAAACGGGAAAATGGCTGCTTGAATTGTTTTGTAAAACGGGGGATGGGAGGATGAGTTAGTACCACACTGCTCAATAATAATAGCACGCTTATTGTTGTTAACGTGGGCTGAGCTACTCCCGCCATGGGACAAGAGGGGCTGGGGGGAGGGGAGGGGGAAGGGGGAAGGGAGGTGCTCAACCCAGTGGGTATGGGCAGAGTTGTGGTGCTGATGGTGGTGGGAGTGGGGACATTTTAAACCGGCATTGATAGGAAATAGTATTCATAATACAAACTGATAAATATTTAAACATAACCACTGTGCTCATCCCTGGGAGAATTTGGAATTTGGGGGGGTGCAACTTCATAGAGCATAACTTGCAGTATTTGATCAATTACTAACCCCACCACCACCACTTCCAGCAGCCCATAAAAAAGTGCCTACAGAAAAGTATGGTGCATTACTATGCTGAATATATATATATATATATATAATAATAATAATAATAATACATATAGCAATATATAAATATACATAGTAATATATATAGCAACATGTATAGCAATATAAATAGCATTATATGAATATGAATATATATCTATATATATAGATGATATAGGAATAGCAATAGATATATGAATAGCAATATATAACAATATATAGTGACATATATAGAAACTTACATAATAATATATATAACAACATATATAGAAATATAGATATATAGAAATGTAACGAAGGAGGCTAGAAGTCAGATGTAGAAGTGAATAAGGGCGACATCATTTATTCCTACTACAAACATGTGTTATGAATGCTTGAACATCAGCACAATATTAGCTCCCATAATGAACAATCATCGAATAAGTTTGCTTAGCAATAACCAATATCATCTTTCACGATGAACAATCATCGAATGAGTTGCATAGCAATAATCAGTATGATACCACATAATGAATAATCAGTACAATATCGAGTCAAATGATATCTGGCTGGGCCACCGCCCTACCGAGGAAAAAAAAAAACAAAAAAAAAAACAAAAAAAACTCAAGGTTGTGCTCTGGGGCGCAGCTAGCAGGCGAGTGAGGTCTAGTGCACCTCACAAGGTTGGGGGGCGTGGTCAGACAGCGCCGCCTGCACCCCTGGTAGCGAACCCAGGAACCACAGTAGTGGAGTGAACAAAAGTAGTATAGCGGGAGTCCTTCTCTCTTACATCTGCATACAGGTCTGTATACGAGTTGTAACGAAGGAGGCTAGAAGTCAGATGTAGAAGTAAATAAGGGCGACATAATTTATTCCTACTACAAACATGTGTTATGAATGCTTGAACATCAGCACAATATTAGCTCCCATAATGAACAATCATCGAATAAGTTTGCTTAGCAATAACCAATATCATCTTTCATGATGAGCAATCATCGAATGAGTTGCATAGCAATAATCAGTATGATACCACATAATGAATAATCAGTACAATATCGAGTCAAATGATATCTGGCTGGGCCACCGCCAAGGCCTACCGGCCGACCCAGCCAAAAAGAAGAAAAGAGAAAAAAAAAACAACAAAACATCGTTCTATTACGAACAATCATCGATTGATGCTGCAGCTCGTATATCATTAAGAATGCGGTCAGCAATTGGCAAAGTAATGTACTTGTACACACAATCTGATTTCCAATCGCCGCGAGCCTTAATCTCTTCTATAGTTGCCCCTGCATATGGAGGAAGGTGCAGCCACCTCTCCTAAGGGAATGGCAAGAGTAGTCATCAGGGTTAAAACCCGAACATATACATAGATATTTAATAGTCGATTGAAGTATAACGTAAGTTAAAGGCTTAAACCCACCCATCGGCGAAGGCACTTGAAAAGCTGCTGAGCCCTCAGACACGGGTACCTGAGTGAAATGTAATTTCGTCCAATGAACTGCACATAGGGATTTATTTTTAAGCGAAGCTATAGGGATTAGCAACTTGCGCTCCTTGAATTGAATTGTTTTCGAACGCCTTACTGAAACAATCATCCCCCAAGCAAAAAATTCAAAATCCGACCTCAGCAGGGTCGAATCTGAGAGCGTCAACTGACACTTACGTAATAAACCTCGGAAACCTGTTAATATTGCAGCCCTTGTTGCCACATGACCTAGAGAATCCGTTAGAAATTCAAACATAACTAATAAATTACGTGGAAGCAGAGGCTTTGCCGATTTTACCTCACACCCCAGAATCCGCTTAACACCTCCTAGAGTAGTTTTCACCGTATGGCTTTTATAATCAATAGGCACAGCATCCTCAGATTTTAGGAAAAAATTTAAAGCCGATAAATAGTTAGTTATAGAACTGTAAGTTAAACTGCGAGCTAACCAAGCTATGTATAAAGCGACCTGACTTGACAGACACGGTATCGGGGCAAGAGCCCTTTAAATTGATCTATAAAAATGAAATACTTTCTTATCTGCGTCGAGCGAGTGGTGCGACTATTTGGCGCGTAATACTGCATGGCTATTGTCTTCGCCTCCGCCTGCAGCGTTGCCAGACCTACAAAGCAATATGTCCCATAACGCATTATCACTCGAACAGATGGGAACAACATAAAGTCCTAGTCTTATCGGCCTGCACTATTCTTTCTCGCTGTTGAGGGGCAACCCACCTACTCAGGCTATCACATATTATATTATAATTGGTCTTAATATGAACTGCTGTTATATTAAAATTATAGCGTATGGAAACCCAAAATATGCGCTTCAGTAAATTCATTATAATCTGATTCTTTGAAACACCCTTAACAAGAGCTGACCTCACAGTGTTATTATCAGTTATAAATACAACACTTTTATTTCTCCAGAATCCACACCAACGATCAACAGCCGCCACAACTGCCCACATTTCTTTGACATTAATGTGTGACTGACCCAACTCCATAGGCGCTAACACTCTATGGTGGGTTAAACAATTAACCGGCTGGTTATCTCTGAAAAAACCTACGCACCAGTCATTGCCATGTAGAGCACCATAACCTTGCTGTGAAGCGTCCGTATAAACGGATAGAGTTTCTCCCTGGTTTACCAATATTTTCTGTTCACCGTTAAATTGATCCACATAGGAAAGCCACCACTGTATCTCTTCCTGAAACGCTTTGTTTATCCTATATCTGTGATAAGGAAGTTTCAGGGCCTTTACTGCACTATGAATACGAGCCGAGAAGCAACGACCACCACGAACTACCACAGAACAGTGCGATAACCGACCACCTAACTTCTCCAACTCCTTCCTAGTTGCTTTTCTCTTGTTAACGAATGTATTAAGGTGATTCTTCAATTTAATCAATTTATCAACAGGTAATTTCACTTTCATAGTTATACTATTTATCATAATACCAAGAAATCTAGTACTTGTAGAAGGAGTAACCATTTTTGAAAAATTAATGTAGAAGCCTAGGCGCCTCAATATAGAAATCAATTCTAATTGATTTAACCGACAGTCCTCATATGACCTACCTAGTACAGCAAAATCATCTAAGTAATTTACAACACGCTCATTACCGTGTCGAATAGCACAACGATATAAATAGTTCGATATTTTTGTAAATATATACGGGCTAGAAGACAGACCCATAGATAACCTATTGTCCAAAAAAAATCTGTCTACACCATTAATATTCCATATCAAACCTTGCCTATCCCTGTCCGACGGGTGAATACTGACAGCCCGGTAAGCATCCTGAATGTCAATCACCGATATGTAGTCACCATGTATAAGCATTTTTAATAATGTGTCGACACTTTTATAACGAAATTTACAACAGGTTTCTGATACAAAGTTATTCACTGACTTCCCATAGGGCTTACTGCAGTCTACTATAACCCTATAACCAGAACCTGCCGCCTTTGGTATGCAGAACATGTTATGGGAGCAAGTAGGACGCGTATTAGTTGGAGAAATATAGCCTTTATCAACTTCGGCCTGCAACTTTGCCGTAATAAAAGTGTTATGTTCCTGGACTTCTTTGCT
>CM059186.1:20501422-20541409 GCA_030323885.1 Branchipolynoe longqiensis
CCCCTCCCTAGGTTTCTCTCTGCCTCCGACCAGCTGTCAGTCACTCATTGGAGCTCTCCTACTTTGGAGACCCATTAGTGGCAGTCCCTTTCAGCCTCCTCCAGTGGAGAGTTACAGACTCGGATGGACGCTCTGTGCAGACGTCATTTGCTGTCTTCTATTTCCTCGAATTTAAACCCAAAGAAAAGGCGGGAGGTGGGGTGGGTTGTTGAAAGAGATGACATTTGAGAGGCGTGGGCTATAACGCTATGCATAAGGCTGGTTGGTTATTGCCGTTTTACATCCTGGCAACATCTAAGATCATATCAGGATGGATACCGACTTGTGACAGTGCACACTCATGGGGATTTTATAGTGCTGCTCCACTGGGAAATGAGGCTGCCAGCACCATGACCCAATACCTCACTCAGTCACATTATCCTGACACTGAACTAATCAGTCCTTTCGCTATCCTATTAATGCCGAGCGCCTGGCTCTGATGCGATAAGTATTAATTTTGTAAGTCATTGATTTGACTCGACCGGGAATATGAACTGCCGATCTCCCGCACGGCAGGACTGCGCTCTACTGATGCGGCTACCGCATCAAGTTTATGTCTAAGGAGATGGGAACTTTTTTTTCTTCTTTTTCTTTTGGTAAAACAGTTTATTCATCAGAATATACATTTTTTTCAGCGCCGACGCGCTGGTCTTCCGGCCGTTTACATTACATTGTAAATATGAAGGGGGGGTTAGTGTGTTAGTGGGTTAGCCATAATAAGTTCAGTGTTATGGGCTAATATAAGATGGTGGGTCGCTGCAAAAACTTCTTCAAGGGCCTGGCCTTTTTGGTTACTATTATTTTTTTTCTCATGAATACCAGATGGGATGGCCGAATGAGTTGAGCGTCCACCTCCCGTTTTAGCATGTCGTGGGATTCAAATTCTGGCTGAGTGAAACCAAAGACTTAAAATTTATACGTGTCGCTACCTAGCCTGGCGCTTGGCATTACTAGGATAGCGTAAGGAGCAGTGGAATGAGGAAGACCAATGGAAATTTCTAAATCAATGAAAGTAACAAAATCTTGAGAAAATTTAATGGAAATGTAGTATGCGGACATATATTTCCTTTGTTGCACCAGATTGTGTATGGTCGGTGGTGAAGCGTTTAGATCAATATACAGTCACTTCTACAGGTGACAATAAAATGGGGACGGCCCCTAGATTGAAGCAGTCACCACAGCTTGTCCCCCTGATTAGCGGTCCGATAGCACTGGTGCCGTGACCAGGATTAATGACATTGCGCACTTGTGAGGCGTGATAGTGCTGCCTCACTCTGGATTAGTGATTTATGCCAGAATGAAAGTTCAATTGAGATGCGTTAGCATTCCACCACATTTTTGTTGTTGTTGTACATTCGTTGATTAATAAGGGGAAATTTCAATCGCAGATGATTGGTCTTCCTCATTCCACTGCTCCGTTCTCTATCCCAGTAATGCTGAGCGCCAGGTTAGGTAGCGGCAAGTATCACTTTTTAAGTCATTGCTTTGACTCGGCCATGGTTCGAACTCAGGAGTCGCGAATCCCATGAGCTACCAGAACGTGAGGCGGACACTCAACTCATTCGACCATCGTCATTCTCATTTTATATTACATTATTTTGTCTATTATTGGTTTTTGTGGGTGTTTTTTTTTGTTTTTGTGAAAGTGATCAGGGGAATCATTTGTAAAACAAGTCCATGTGTGGATTACGCTACCCAGAATTCCACACCAAAGCCGAGAGATCGCTTAGAGCGCATGAATTCCGGTTTGACCCCCCCCCCCCACACACCCCCTCCCACACCCACCACCCTGTTAGGCCCGTTTTGATGGAATATGTGTAGGGAGAGTGATTGATTGGTGAGGATCCAAAGCCGTGCCTGCAGCAAAGGCCATATTCGCACTGACAAGTTTGTGGGTTTTATTCTGTCACTTTTGATTTTGCGACAAAAATAACAACCCAAAACAAACCAATGTGTCCATCACGCTAATATCTTTACATTTGAATTTTTACGTGAAATTCTCAAAATGGTTAAAGTGGAAATGTCATCATATTGTATGATGTAAGACAATACATACTAGGGTAAAGATTATTTATAGATTCCTGGCGATATTTTCGCTTTTTTAATTAATCATTTTTACAATATAACGCTTTCAAGTTTCATCCCCAGCCAATGGTCTGAAGGTGTATTTCCTCCCGACATATAACATATGTCATAGATGGCCTGATTTCCCATTGAGGCAGCACTATAAACCTCCATGAGTGCGGACTGTTACAAGTCGGTACCCGTCCTGATATGACCTTAGATGGTGCTAGGACATAAAACAACAAATAATAACCAAAACAAACAAACCATGCGACATATCCTGTCAGCAGACGACATATCCTGTCAGCAGATGACATATCCTGTCAGCAGATGACATATCCTGTCAGCAGACGACATATCCTGTCAGCAGACGACATATCCTGTCAGCAGACGACATATCCTGTCAGCAGACGACATAACCTGTCAGCAGACGACATATCCTGTCAGCAGATGACATACCCTGTCAGCAGACGACATAACCCTGTCAGCAGATGACATATCCTGTCAGCAGACAACATTTACTGACAGCAAACAACATTTAATGACAGCAGACGGCATTCAATGCCAGCAGACGACATTCAATGACAGCAGATGACATTCAATGACAGCAGACAACATTCAATAACAGCAGATGACATTCAATGACAGCAGACGACATTAAATGACAGCAGACAACATTCAATAACAGCAGATGGCAATCAATGACAGCAGACGACATTCATTGACAGCAGACGACAATCAATGACAGCAAAAAACATTTAATGACAGCAGACGACATTCAATGACAGCAGATGACATGTAATGACAGCAGATGGCATTCAATGACAGCAGACGACATTCAATGACAATGAATAACATTTAATGACAGCAGACAACATTCAATGACAGCAGACAACATTCAATGACAGCAGACGGCATTCAATTACAGCAGACGGCATTCAATGACAACAAACAACATTTAATGACATCAGACGACATTCAATGACAGCAGACCGCATTCAATGATAGGAGACAACATTCAATGACATCAAACAACATTTAATGACAGCAGACGACAGTCAATGACAGCAGACAACATTCAATGACAGCAGACAACATTCAATGACAGCAGATGACATTCAATGACAACAAACAACATTTAATGACAGCAGATGACACTCAATGACAGCAGACAACATTCAATGACAGCAGATGGCATTCAATGACAGCAGATGACATTCAATGACATCAGACAACATTCAATGACAGCAGATGACATGCAGTGACAGCAGACAACATTCAATGACCGCAGACAACATTCAATGACAACCTACAACATTTATTGACAGCAGACAACATGTTGCTGACAGCAGACAACATTTATTGACAGCAGACAACAATTTACTGACAGCAGATGACTTTCAATGACAGCGGATGACATTCAATGACACCAGACGACATTCAATGACAGCAGACCACATTCAATTGACAGTAGACGACATTCAATGACAACAGACGACATTCAATGACAGTAGACAACATTCAATGACAGCAGACAACATTCAATGATAGCAGACAACATTCAATGACAGCAGACAGCATTCAATGACAGCAGCCAACATTTAATTACCGCAAGCAACATTTATTGACAGCAAGCAACAGCAGGTTGGTAAAAGTGGAAATTTCATCATATTGTATGATGTAAGACAATACATACTAGGGTAAAGATTATTTATAGATTCCTGGAGAGATTTTACTTTTTTTAATTATTAATTTTGACAAGATAACACTTTCAAGTTCCATCCCCAGCCAATGGTCTGAAGGTCTATTTCCTCCCGACATATAAGATATGTCATAGACGGCCTGATTTCCGAGTGAGGCAGCACTATAACCTGCCATGAGTGCGCATTGTTACAAGTCGGTACTGATTTGTAACAGTACCGACAACATTTTATAACAGCAGACGACATTATAATGGCAGCAGACGACATGATAATGGCAGTAGACGACATTTTAATGACAGCAGATAACCTCCAATGGCGGCAGATGACATTCAATGACAGCAAACAACATTCAATGACAGCAGCCGATACTTAATGACAGCCAAGCATCATTTAATGACAGCAGACAACAGTTTAATGACAGCAGACGACAGAGTGAAAGTTGTGGGTGGTGGCTTTAGATGTAGCCATCTTGACTCCGCCATTAACTGAGAACGTCTAAAATATTGAGCGCAAAGAATGCCGTAAAGCGCTCTAAGTGGTTGTAATGTGAGAGCGTCTGCTGAAATTACACTCTCATCTCTCCACTCTCCAAGCACATAATTGTACATTACTGACAGTTTTAGTTAACATCTGGAATGAAGCTGGTTCTCCCCACTCGAAGCCACCTCAGAATCGAAAGAAAGACACAGTGCATACTTTTGTATTCCCCTTGAGAGGTCAGGCGCTTGCTTGTTCGGTCATGAACTGATCCCAATTGCATGTGTCACTGGCTCGTAAATACTCCACCATAGCGACAAGGGTTGTCGACCTGATCATGTGTGGTCAAACTGTCGGCCATCATAAATAGATACCAAATCACCTACACTAACACTAACTCTCCCCTGCCGTGGTCAGGTTTGTTTGTTTGTTGTTGTTTTACGTCCTAGCAACATCCAAGGTCATATCAGGATGGGTACCGACTTGTGACAGTATGCACTCATGGCAATTTTATAGTGCTGCCCCACTGGGAAATTAGGCCGCCATCACCATGACCCGATATCCCACTCAGTCACATTATCCTGACACCGAGTTAACCAGTCCTTGCCCTATTCTAATAATGCCAAGCGCCAGGCTAGGAAGCGACAAGTATCAATTTTTACGTCATTGGTTTGACTCGACCGGGAACCAAACTCGCGAACTCGCGATCTTCCGCAAGTGAGGCCTGTGCTCTACCGATTCGGCCACCGCGGCCGGTACCAGGTGAGTGCGGTAGGAGAGCAGGGCAGCATTCAGGCATATCTGACCTCACTCACACGGTGTTTACGTTTATGCTAGTTCCAGGAATGGCAGCAGTGTGGGTTCAAGAACCACTCTAGGTACAACTTTTTGCTTTTGTTTGTAAAAAAAAACAAAAAAACTTTTAAAGCTACATAGTCCGATAAAAGCACAACATTTTCAAAACCAAAACTATTATACTGTCCAGAATTGGTGGAAATATAGAATGTATAGCATTAGAAAACTGAATGTAGCATATAATGACATTATGAGGTTATTACTCCATCTACCTAGGTATCACAGCGCTAGTCAGCTGTTTGCCAATATTGATGTGCCAGCCTTCCAGGCTGTTATCAGGAATCTAATATTCAAATTTATTACTAGACTTGATAAGTCAGAAAATGTTATAATACATACTTGTAAAAATAGAAGAGAGCGATCTCAGATTTACGTCTGCCATATGGAGGCATTGGTACAAACTACTGTATGTAGACCAACATTATGATATTGGTTAGTATGGTAGTATTCATACTATTACTTGTATCCTATTCACGTTAATTTTTATATCTACCTACTATGGACCAAATTATGTAACTATCATACTCCTGAGTCTGAAATAAAGAATTGAATTGAATTGAATTGAATATTATCTAGATTTGATTCTGCATATATAACTTAGATACTAGAACCTGTTACTGCAGAAGCCTGCAGTGTCCGAGTGGTGGCATGCTTGCCAAAATGAATTTAGCGTGTTTGCGCTTCAAATATCTACAACGATAGCCATTTAATATTAAAATTACGTCAAGCTAAAGCAAAGACCCTATAATACTAAGACGGCTCACTCCCTATCTCTCCCATGGTAATGTAAATTTTGCAGTGCCACCTTGTGGTGGGTTTGATTAGCCCAGCTGCTGGTTGGTGTTTCACATGTAAACACATACAATTCTATTATACAAGAGATAGGTAAGTATGAGTACATATCAATATGAAATTGCTATGAACAAATACCCATCATCATCATCAGCATCATCATCATCATTGCCATCATCACACATCTTTCACATTCATATATACATTTATACATATAATATAGCACCTGTTTAACCAAGAGAACAGCCAGCGCACAAAGTGGTGGGTTTGATCATTTTGATTACACAGTACACGCTGAGTGAGCCGTCTTAGTATTATAGGGTCTTTGGCTAAAGTAAGGTAGATTATAACCATTAACCTAATCTTTTTTTTTTTATTCTCAGAAAATTACGGAAGCTCAACACCATTTGACTATGCAACTTTAAAGCTGCATAGTCCGATGAAATATTAAATTTTCAAAACCAAAACAATTATCTAGATTAGATTTTTACATATCTAACTTAGATACTGATGCACTTGTTGAACATTTGATTCTGCATAGAAGGGAATACTGAATCAACTTAATAGAACATGATACTGCAGAAGTCTATGGTGTCAGAGTTTTGGCAAGCTTGCCAAAACTAATTTTCCATGTTTGCATTCAAGATATCTCAAAAGTTTACCATTTATAATAAATGTAACTTTGGTCGTAATGCTTGTCGGGCCACCTCCCTCCCGTCTGAGATCATACCTCAGAGAACACTACCCTCGGGCATGGCCCCTGGACATACTGACTATTCAACTCTGACATTTTATCTTCAGTGATAGAGGCTACCTCATTGACCCTCTTTGTAGTCATACACTTCCTCATATTGCCTTGTCATCTGAATAAAATGTTTTTATTCCAACTCCTCTCTTCTCTCCTTCCTCGTCACGTATCGAACTAATGTAAAGTAGATACTAGTGATCAATCTAATATATTTATCTCAGAAAAAATACAGAACCTCACAACCATCGGACTATGCAACTTTAACCAAAAGGGAAAGAAGAGACAAAAAAGAGGAAAAAAGAGAGGAAAAAAGGGAAAAAGAGAAGAAAAGAAAAAAGAAAAAAAAAGAAAAAAGAGAAAAAAAGAGGAAAAAAGGAGAAAATCTAGATGTGTCCGGTAGGGTGGGGGTGGGGGGGGGGGGGCAGGAATCTAGAGTCTTGACCGAACCCCATCAGGTCCCTGTTGATAACAGATTACAGAGTTTCGTCGTTGATTACAGATGACCGACAGGCAGCTGTCCAATCTCCTCACTGATGGACCTGGAAAGAGAAGAAAGATGACTTCCCCCTCCCTCCGCCCCCTCCACCCCCCCCCCGCGTTATCTACCTCCCCCTCCCCCCTCCCCCTCCCCTCCCCCCTCCACCATCGCCCTCTCCCCGTTCTCCCTCCCACTCCCCTCCTCCCTCCCCCCCCCCTCCCCTCCACCCTCCCTCCTCCCCATCCTTCCTCCCCTTCCCCTCCCCCCCCCTTCCCTCCCTCCCTCGCCCCTCCCCTTCCCCTCCCTCCCCCCTTCCCCTCCCTCCTCCCCTTCCTTCCACCCCCCCCCTCCCTCCCCTCCTCCCCCCTTCCCCTCCTCCCCCTTCTGTCCACTCCTCCCTCTCCGTCTTCCTCCCCTTTCCTCCCTCTCCCTCTTCTCTCTCCCTCTCCTCTCCTCTCCCTCTCCCCTCTCCCTCTCCTCTCCACCCTCCTCCCTCCTTCCCCGTCCACTCCTTCCCCCCCCCCTTCCCCCCCCCTCTTTCCCCATCCCCAATCCACTCCCCCACTCTCCCTCCCTCTCCCCTCCCTCCCCCCTCCTCCCTTCTCTCCCCTCCTCCTCCTCTTCCTGATTCCTCCCTCCCCCCTCCCCCTCCCTCCCCCCTTCCCCCTCCCTCCCCCTTCCCCTCCCTCTCCTCCTCCCCTCTCCCCTCTCCCTCCTTCCCTCCCCCCTCCTCGCTCCTTCCCCCTCCCTCCTTCCCGATCCTCATCCCCCTCCCCCACCCCCCCTCCCCTCCCCCCTCCCTCCCTACTCCAACAGGATGCAACCTCTCACTTTCACTCATCAACCTTCGCTGATCACGTGGTCAGTCTTCCAGGTTCCGGCACATTCCGCTAGGTGGCTCCACCGGGGGGATACTGATTGAATATGTGTTGCTCTGATACTGATACTAAGGGGTTCTCTGATATTCCTCAGTTGGTTGTTGGAGTTTATCGTCCTGGCAACATCTAAGGTCATTATCAGGATGGGTACCGACTTGTAGCAGTACGCACTCATGGCGACTTTATACTTATAGTGCTGCCCCACTGGGAAATCAGACTGCCAGCACCATGACCCAATATCCCACTCAGTCACATTATCCTGACACTGAGCTAACTATTCCTTGCCCTATCCTATTAATGTCGAGTGCCAGGCTAGGAAGTGATAAGTATAAATTTGATATGTCATTGCTTTGACTCGACCGGGAATGGAACTCCCCATATCCTGCACGCGAGGCCCATGCTCTACCGATTCGGTCACCAACAATCAACCAGTCACCTTGTAAAATATTCCGATTTACTGCATTGGGGGGAATGCAAATTTTCTATTACTGATCGGGTATGTGTGACCAGGTGCATGTATGTGTATATGTAGGTACTGGTGGTGCCTGAGTGAGATGTAAATAGACATAGTGGTGCTGGCAGGGCTGTGTGTAAGGGGCACTCAGAGCCTACCCCCTCCCCCCCTCTGCTAGTCAGGATCACCACATTCAGGCTCAAGGCAGGTGGTGGCCAGGGGAGCCACACAGCTTGGTGGTGGTAGTGGGCAGACCACTGGTAACCATGGGGACCGGGAATGCTGGATCCCCATTGGTAGAGCTAAGAATGCTTGTTTCCCATTGGGGGAAAGGGGTGGGGTGATACTCTACACTGAATCGATGTAAGCATATCAATAATAAACCAGAGGGCTGGACTCTCTCTCTTCTGTCACACTTCATAATCTTCCTTTCGCTTTGTCTGCCTGCACAACCACAGATTTGAGCCTTATACCCGTGTCAAGCTACGATGTTTCTCTCCAACGCACATCAATGTTTTGTCATTTTTTGGCGAAACGTCGGTACACGTCGGGAAGCGTTCGGGGGACGTTATGCAAACTTTGGTACACGTCGGTACACTATCCTGGACGTCGACAGTCGCCGGAGGACGGCGGCGTGCTTAGTTGGTCGCTAGAGGTTTTTAGCATGTAAAAAAAAAACAACGACCCACCACGTGCATCAACGTGCGGGTTCCAATATTATGGAGACGTCAGAAGGACGTCGACAGTGCTGGAATAACGTTATGCGAATGCTAAGCAGTCGCCGCGTGCGCGTGCGGGTCGTCTCCACATTTTGCGCCAAATGGTTGCTTTGTTTTTTACATCCTACCAACATCTAAGGTCATATGAGCACATCGCCCCAAACCATTTTTTTTTTCCCTCACTCGTCGACTAACGTTGGCCGCGCACGAATAACGCGCTGCGCTGATGCCGATCTTTTTCCCCAAACCGCCGAAAAGTTGGACGTGTCTCGACGCGTAGAAGATACTTTGCGCCCTGACGGCGCGCCGGCGAGAAGCGTCGTAGTGTGACAGGACCATTAGACTTTACAACCTGACTTCAGGTGACTGGTTGGTTGTGCCTGATTAGGTCAGTGCCAAGATAATTTGTCCTAGTGAAGGGCCAGCGTTCACGAATCTGATTGGTTAACAATGAAAGCTGTATTTGAAGAAGATAATTTTTCTGTATGATATTGTAGTAGTCTGTACATGAGCTCCACTACCACACGGTGGTGGCAGACACTATGCTGCACATCTACGCAGTTACAGTGAACTGCACTAGGTGGCGGCACGCTAGCCACCGGGCAGAGCCCCGACTGGGCTGCCCTCTACTGTGTGTGGCTAGCACACCTATAGAGGCGATGTGCGACCTGGAGAGTTAGGGGGCGGTTCAGTTGACTGTTGACGCCGTGTATAGCGGATAGGTTTTGTAATAAACCAGTTGAAGCGTACTGTTACTCAATCTTGACGTTATTCCATGAGTGCATGGCAGTGTGGAAGACCGTGGACCATCACATTGGTGCCGTGACCAGGATCCTGTACAAGCTATGCGCTGTATAGTTGTTGAACCTACCCTGTGTATGTATGTGTTAGTGCATTGCCTGTATGTATGTAATTGTAAGCATTAAAAGACTTACAATTCCAGGGGGACGAGTGTAGTAGATTGCACTGACCTCTCAGGCAAGTAACCACATAGACAGGTAGGCATGGGTAGTGTGGTGATATCAGGGAGCCTAGGTGGTGTAATGCTTAGCATACTGGCCCGGAATGCAGAGAGATGTGGGTTCGAGTCCCACTCTAGGCGCAATATTTCCCATTTTCATCACCCCAACGACAATATCATCAAACAAATGTGAATATTTAACTCCATGGTGGTAGTATATCACCAACAAAAAGGAGCAATTGCCCCGCGAGCAATTTTATTATCGAATAAAATGTGAAAGTGAAGCAATCATTATGGCCCCGGCACTCTGCAAATAACTGAAACAAGATTGGTTAGCCCGGTCCCCTGATGCTTTTTCAGCGTACTGATTTATGACAATGTCGCCAACACATTTCCATTGCGCGCTCCCAAAATATATCGACTCAAAAATATATCGACACAAAAAGAAGCCATATACTGTGGTGCACTGGCTTGGATTGCAAACATCGGAGAGCATTCCAAGACGATTATTGCGATTAATTTGTGTAAGTGTTTTCTCAGTGCAATGCTGGCACGTTCTTGAACGGCATTGTAAATGTTAACCGCATGAAATCAGCCAATCAGATACGAGAATGATGGCCTTTAAGGCAGCTGTGAGTGCATACTGTCGCAAATCGATACAAGTTCTGATGTGACCTTAGAAGTTACTAGGACATAAAACTCCTAATCACCCTGTAAATGTAGTGCTAAGGCCCCCGGGAAAGTGGATTTGCTTAAGGGGCTGTCACATTAGGGTTTTTTGCGGGAGCGTATTGCGGCGAAGGCGCGTTACGTCATATACGTCGGCATATGCTGTATACGCTACTCATACGCTACGCATACGCTACTCAAGCGCTACTCATATGCCGCTAGATGCCGCCAGATGCTGGCTTATGAGTCATACGCCGCCATATGCTTTCATAAATCCGTCTGTCCACATTTTTTTGTGCATGCTAAAAAAATCTCGACCTATGAGGGCGTATGGCCCATACGCTGCTCATACGCTACTCATACGCTACTCATACGCCGGCATACGCTCCTCATATGCCGGCATACGCTCCTCGTATGCTAAGGGTACGCCGGCATAGGTTTTTCATACGCTCAACTTGTGTCACCGGCGTATCTCTAGCGTATCTCTAGCGTATGTAGCGTACGCATAAGCTACGAGTTACGTATGGGAGCGTACTCCTAGCCTATGCACAGAATATGCACGCTACTCATACGCTACGCATACGCTACTCGTACGCTCCACATGCCAATCAAAACCGTAAAAAAATGTCACAGCACGCTCCCATACGCTCCTCATACGCTCCTCGTATGCTCCTCATAGGTTCCACATATGCTCAAAACCACCCGAAAGGTCACCAAATGTCATCATAGGCCGGCACGCGCAGGACCTACGTAGGTTTTGAATACGCTTCCGCCATACGCCGTAATGTGACAGGGCCTTTACACTATTTCTTTAGGAGGAAAAATAGAAAGTGGCAGGAAGGGAATAAGATCTGCAAAAATGCTGAATCAGCATTCTTTCCTAAGCATCTTCCTCACCCCCAATGTGTATATCAACGCCATTTTGTCTGTTTGTTTTACGTCCTAGCAACATCTAAAGTCATATCAGGACATGTACCAACTTGTGGCAGTGTGCACTCATGGTGACTTTATAGTGCTGCCCCATTGGGAAAATCAGGCCATTGGCCTGATATCCCACTCAGTCATTTTATCCTGACACTGTACTAACCAGTCCTTAGCTTATCCTATTAATGCCAAGCGCCAGACTAGGAAGCGACACGTATCAATTTTATAAGTCAGTGGTTTGACTCTACCAGGAGCCAAACTCCCTCCCTTCCGCACGCAAGGCCTGTGCTCTACTGACTAAGCTACCTGGGCCGCGTTCAGGGTCAGTCTCAGAGGTGCCTCGGAGGCGCCCGTGCCGTCATGCTAGTCTGAACCACAAAGGCAGTTTCTTGTCTCGAAAATGGCCGGCCCCATAGGTGCAATCGAAATGCTGCGCTCTGATTGGATGAAACCACTGCATGCGGCGGCCATTTTCGAGGCGCTTTTTGTCTCCTATCTGTAAAGGGAGGTGTCGCCGAGGTGTCGCCGAGATGTCGCCGAGACGGACCCTGAACGCAAATAGACCAAAAAGCATCGCCGAGACATCGCCGAGGCGCCTCCAAGACGGACCCTGAACGCGGCCCAGGTCTTCTCTCTTATACATCTACGCCCAGTTGGTGGCTTGTTGGAGTTTTACGTCCTGGAAACATTTAGAGTCATATCAGGATTGGTACCGACTTGTGACAGTGCACACTCATGGTGACTTTATAGTGATGTCCCACTGGGAAATCAGGCGCTGGTACCATGACCCAATATCCCACTCTGTCACACTAACCTGTCCTTCCCCTATCCTATTAATGCTCAGTGCCAGGCTAGGAAGCGACAAGTATCAATTTTATAAGTCATTCGTTTGATTCGACCAGGAACCAAACTCCCTACCTTCCGCACTCGAGGCTTGCGCTCTACCGATTAGGCCACTGCACTCAGTCTTCTCTCTTATAGATCAACGCCCAGACGAAGTAGCCGAATTGGTTGGCTTCCTGTATGGTAGGTCGCGGGATTAAACCGCTACCGAGTCAAACCAATGACTTACATAATTGATACATGTCACTACCTTGCCTGGCGCTCGGCATAAATAGGATAGGACACGGACTGTTTTGCTCAGTGTCAGGATCATGTGACTGAGTGGGCTATCGGGTCATAGCGCCAGCGGCCTCGTCTCCCAGCACTATTAAAGTTGCCATGAGTGTGCACTGTCAGAAGTTGGTCCCCGTCCTGATATGACCTGAGATGTTGCCAGGATGTTAAACCCCAACAACCAAGCAAGCAAACCTTGCCTGAGAGCTCAATGCAGACTACAACGGTATATTTAGCGTATTACTTTTGTAATTATTTGGGTAAAATATGAATAATTGCAACATTATATTGGGATGGTTTTTAACTTAAACAATTTTTTCATTGAATTCTTTTGAATTTTTAAGGAATTAATTTTTTTCTTTGAAATTTTTCGATTATTTCCTTTTGATTTTTTGTGTTCATACAATTTTTTTCATCGATTGTTTGTTGTCTCCACCGCCCCTCTTCCGTTCTTGAATAATTAAATGTGCTTTGCGTGGCGTTTATTCTCGGCATTACGGTGTCGTGTCGTGCCTAAACTTTCCCTCGGCGTCTCTGGTGGGTTTTTGTTTATTTAATTTTCTTTTATCGTTCGCCTGTCTGGAGCCTATCGGACCCCGGCCATTGTTGTGTGTGTATTGGGTGGGGGGGGGGGGGGGGGGGGGGCTGATCCTTGTGGAGGGGGGGGGTCAGTAAAGAGGGGGTTTTCCTTGAGGGGGGGTGGGATGATGTGGGGGTAATGGTTGGGGGGGGGGTGGAACAGTGAACTGGTTAACTAAAAATAAATCAACCATATTCATAATATTAACCAAAAATAAATAAATCAATATTTAAAATCCGGCATTGTTGTGTGTGTATGGGGTAGATCCTAGTGGGGGGGGGGGGTGTGGATGATGTGTGTGTTGGTGGTGGGGGGGGTCGGGGGTGAATGGTGGAGCAGTGAACTGCTTAACTAACAATAAATCAACTATCTTCATAACATTAACCAAAATGAATAAATAAATAAATAAATTTGACAAATCTGGCACAAAATGATACCTAAAATCTGAGGAATATTCAAATTCAAGATTCATAATTCTAATTATTGCAATCGCCACCAGTGCTATTTGTGGTGTGATTTAAATCGGCGAATAATTCAAATCTGGATTATTCAAATTCAAGAGTCATAATTCTAATTATTGCAATTGCGACCAGTGCTATTTGTGGTGTGATTTAAATCAGCGAATAATTCAAATCTTGAAGATTCAAATTCAAGATTCATAATGCTATCTATTGCAATCGCGACCAGCGCTATTTATGGCGTGATTTAAATCAGAGAATAATTCAAATCTGGGTTATTCAAATTCAAGATTCTTAAATCTACTGCAATCGCTGGTATGATTTGTGGCGTGGTTAGAAATACCGAATAATATCTGAGTTTTTATTAATATATTTTATTTTGTTTCCGTGTTTGTTGGTGGGGTTTGTTAGTAAGACACACGTGCGGGACCATGGAGATGGGAAAGCGATGGAATGAAGCCGATTCAATTTACACTAAGCCTAAGGGCCCATGCTACCAATGTCTCGCCGACCAGAATGGCGAACATCAATATTGTCGTGGGGGTGATGAAAATAGGAAATATTGCGCCAAGAGCGGGAATCGAACCCACATCTCTTGCATTCCAGGCCAGTGTGCTAACCATTAGACCACCTAGGCTCCCTGATGTCACCACCCTACCCACGCCTACCTATCTATGCGGCTCCTTATCTGAGAGGTCAGTGCAGACTACTACACTAACCATTACACTATCTAGGCTCCCTGATGTCACCACCCTACCCACGTCTACTTGTCTATGCGGCTCCTTGCCTGAGAGGTCAGTGCAGACTACTACACTAATGATTACACCACCTAGGCTCCCTGATGTCACCACACTACCCACACCTACCTGTCTATATGGCTCCTTGCCTGAGAGGTCAGTGCAGACTACTACACTAACCATTACACCACCTAGGCTCCCTGATGTCACCACACTACCCACACCTACCTGTTTTGGTTTGTGGGGTGTGGTTTTTTGGTTGTGTACACTACCCACACCTACCTATCTATGTGGCTCCTTCCCTGAGATGTCAGTGCAGACTACTACACTAACTATTCCACCCCCTAGGCTCCTTCATGTTACCACCCTATCCACACCTACCTGTCTATGTGGCTCCTTACCTGAGAGGTCAGTGCAGACTACTCATCGTCATTATGCTGATATCCATGAGTCGGTTTTAATGTCTCTCAGCTTCACGTTTCTCTTAATACATTTCATGAAAGCTGCCTGCAAAAGTGTTGAAGTGCTGCTGGCTTTTGCAAGTTACCAGCAGCACTCTATCGGGGAGCAAATAGAGGTTTCACACCGGCAAGAACATGTCCAGACAGGCACAAAATTATTTGTCCCTGCAGTGGCTGTTCGGGAGATGTTGGGAGTTCCATACATCAACCGCTCTTAATGCTGCCACAGTGACATGGTTTTCTGTTTAGGGTTTGCTTCCTTATCCTTCGGTTCTGTCAAGAACCTGTACCACAAAGCAGTGGTTTACAACTGTGCAGGGCAGGGGCGTCAAACTCCCTAAGGTATTTGCAATACCTGCAATACCTGCATACAGACTACTACACTAACCATTACACCACCTAGGCTCCCTGATGTACACCTCCCACTACTGTTATGTGGCTCCTTCCTGGAGGTCAGTGCAACTACTCATAACCTTACACCACTAGGTCTGATGTTATCACCCTATCCATGCCCACACCTATCTATGCGGCTCCTTGCCTGAGAGGTCAGTGCAGACTACTACAATATATATGACGTCATTGGGGGGGGGGGGGGGAGGCAGTTGTGGTTCAGGTGCCCTCCATGTGTGTGTACAGTTAGAGCGACTTATGTGATTGATGGAAAAATAGTTGTAAAGTAATGGCTGAATGAGTTAGAGTGTCTGTCTCCCGTGTTGGTAGACCGTGGGATCGTGGGTTCGAGTCAAACCAATGACTTAAAAATTGATACTTGTCGCTTCCTAGCCGGGCGCTCGGCATTATTAGGATAGGGCAAGGAATGGTTGCCTCAGTGTCAGGATAATGTGACTGAGTGGGATATCAGGACATGGTGCTGGCGGCCTGGTCTCCCATAGGGGCAGCACTATAAAGTCGCAATGAGTGCGCACTGTCACAAGTCGGTACCCGTCCTGATATGACCTTAGATATTGCTAGGACATAAAACAACAAACAAAACAAAACTGTAAAAAAAGTTAGTATTAGAAATGTCGCTTGTTTGTCAGTAAGATAGAACTTGGGACCCAATCCCCCCACCCCACGTGAACGGACTGCTGCAGAGTCGCCTGGAAGGGTGACACGAGCAGGTTGTTTTAGCAAGATGCCATATTGGCCACTCGTGGCTAACACACGTTTTTCTACTCAAGGGGGAACCTCCCCCTGAATGTATTGGATGTCAGTCCCCACTGACATTAAAACACATTTTATTAAACTGTGTGAATTTCATGGCCCTGCGCAAACAATTTTACACTGCAAACAACATGCATGACCTTTTTACTCAAGTAAAACAAGAAAACATTTTAGCCTTTTTGAGGGCAGCTGGTTTGTACCAACTCACATAGGTTTTTAAACAAATTTCATCAGTGAATAATACTATCATTTAGATTTTTATTTAGCTATTATGATTGTGAGTTTACAAAATTCATGAGTGTCCACTGACACAAAATTGATTGTATGCTTTTACATGTAAAAGCGATGGCAGAGAGCGTGTATATAAACAGATGAGAGGGACAACTCCCGCGAAAATCGGTAACATAGGCTACAGTGGTGCCTCGCGCGGTCATTGTTGAACAAGCTTTGAGTTTGACGGTACGTGCAGTGCAAAACATTAGTTTTATTCAAAATTAATAGAAATCCAGAACCTTAACCTTATAAATTTAATATAATGTTTTTCGTAAACATGTTTTCTATATCTGTTCCAAGCGGTTTGTCTCTAGGTCATGTGGTTTTAGAGATATTTAAGTTTTTCTGTATGAAGATTGCTCACCGCCATTGACAATGCATTGACTGATTGAGTTTGCCGGTACGCGCAGTGCAAAAACGTCAATTTTATTCAAAATTAATAGAAATCCAGAACCCTAATCATATCAATTTAATATAATCTTTTTGGTAAACATGTTTTCTATGTGTATTCCAACCAGTTTGTTTCTATGTGGTGTAGTTTTAGAGATATTTCACTTTTTCTGTATGAAGATTGCTCACTGCCATTGACAATGCATTGAGTTTGCCGTACGTGCAGTGCAAAACGTTTATTTTATTCAAAATTAATAGAAATACAAAACCCTAACCATATAGATTTAATAAAGTCTCATCATTGAATATGTTTTCTATATGTGTTCCAAACAGTTTGTTTCTAGGTGGTGTAGCTTTAGAGATATTTAACGTTTTCTGTATGAAGATTGCTCACTGCCATTGACAATGCATTGAGTTTGCCTGTATGCGTAAACTGTTCAACAACCACCACTTGGAGCGCCACAGTCGGCAGATTTTACACGGTCTAGTGTGAGAGTTGTCCCTCTCATCTGTTTATATACACGCTCTCTGGCGACGGTTTGAACAAAAACAAACATTTCTCGCCGTGAATATGGCCTATGCTGCTGACATGGCGTAAAGCAACCACCAATCAATCAATCAATCAATCAATTATAATCTACCTTACGTAAACTTGAAGTAACTTTGATTTAAAATGACTAACGTTGGAGATATTTGACGCATACACATGCTAAATTAATTTTGGTATGCTTTCCAAAACTTTGACTCCTTCACAACAAGACAGGTGTGGCATAATCTGGATTTAATCAGGACAGTCATACAGTTACAGGATCAAATGACAACAACAGGACTTCGGCAATCTTAACCCTACCGCCCCCTAACCGCCAGGAGCTACTGTCCTTTGTAGTTGAGGGGTGGGCGGCGGCTGAATCAGTATGGATGTAGTGGTCGGGTTCGTATCCAATCGGCGGCTGCCGGTTGGTCGTGTGCGAGCGGTCAGCGTGGTTTCGTATGATGCGCTTTTGAATCGATAGGTTGCGGCAGGGTCGGCCAGGCTAGCTAGAGTCGCGCTGGGGCAATCCGAGTGAGGCTAGTTTGTCCGTAAATCGTCAGGTGGCGGTTCGGTCATAGTGCTTGAAAGTCTACCACCCGACGTCCCGCTGCGAATTACCCATGTTCACGCTAACATGGACAATTAAATTGACTAGTCTTCCCCTATTTATGCCAACTAATACTTAATAAGTGCACCAGTATCTAAGTTTGATATTTCTGTTCAAATATATATTTTTGTAGTGATCATTTGTTTATTCTGCTCACAACGCTTAAGTGTAGCGACCTTACTTCAGGTGCCCATAGTGCACTGGGATTGGGTTAGCGACCCTTCTTCCGGTACCTGTAGTGCACTGGGATTAGGGTAGGGACCCTACTTCCGTTACCCATAGTGCACTGGGAGTAAGGTAAGGACCCTACTTCCGGTAATCTTAGTGCACTGGGATTAGGGTAGCGACCCTTCTTCCGGTACCTATAGTGCACTGGGATTAGGGTAGGGACCATACTTCCGGTACCCATAGTGTGCTGGGATATGGGTAGAGACCATACTTCTGGTACTCTTAGTGCACTGGGATTAGGGTAATGCCCTTACTTCCAGTACCCATAGTGCACTGGGATTAGGGTAGAGGCCATCCTTCCGGTACCCATAGTGCACTGGGATTAAGGTAAGGACCCTACTTCCAGTACCCATAGTGCACTGGGATTAAGGTAAGGACCCTACTTCCGGGACCATAGTGCACTGAGATTAAGGTAAGGACCCTACTTACAGTACTCTTAGTGCACTGGGATTAGGGTAGTGACCCTATGTCCGGTACTCTAGTGTACTGGGATTAGGGTAGGGACCCTACTTCCGGTACCCATAGTGCACTGGGATTAAGGTAAGGACCCTACTTCCGGTACCCATAGTGCACTGGGATTAAGGTAAGGACCCTACTTCCGGTGCCCATAGTGCACTGGGATTAGGGTAAGGACCATACTTCCGGTACCCATAGTGCACTGGGATTAGGGTAAGGAACCTACTTCCGGTACCCATAGTGCACTGGGATTAGGGTAGGGACCCTACTTCCGTTGCCCATAGTGCACTGCGATTAGGGTAGGGACCCTACTTCCGTTACCCATAGTGCACTGTGATTAGGGTAGGGACCCTACTTCCATTACCCATAGTGCACTGCGATTAGGGTAGGGACCCTACTTCCATTACCCATAGTGCACTGTGATTAGGGTAGGGACCCTACTTCCGTTACCCATAGTGCACTGGGATTAGGGTAGGGACCCTACTTCCGTTACCCATAGTGCACTGCGATTAGGGTAGGGACCCTACTTCCGTTACTCATAGTGCACTGCGATTAGGGTAGGGACCCTACTTCCGTTACCCATAGTGCACTGCGATTAGGGTAGGGACCCTACTTCCGTTACCCATAGTGCACTGAGATTATGGTAGGGACCCTACTTCCGTTACCCATAGTGCACTGCGATTAGGGTCGGGATCCTACTTCCGTTACCCATAGTGCACTGTGATTAGGGTAGGGACCCTAGTTCCGTTACCCATAGTGCACTGCGATTAGGTTAGGGACCCTACTTCCGGTACCCATAGTGCACTGGGATTAGGGTAAGGACCCTACTTCCGGTACCCATAGTGCACTGGGATTAGGGTAAGGACCCTACGTCCGGTACCCATATTGCACTGGGATTAGGGTAAGGACCATACTTCTGGTACTCTTAGTGCTGGGATTAGGGTAAGGACCCTACTTCCGGTACCCATAGTGCACTGGGATTAAGGTAAGGACCCTACTTCCGGTACCCATAGTGCACTGGGATTAGGAATGTAAACACGGTGGTGGGTGTGCAGTAATAGTGTCCAGGTCTGTGCATTGTCAACATTGCTTCTCTCCAAATTCAGCAGACGACATTCATACTTCCGGGCGGCGACTGTGTGTGTGTGAGACGTGTGTGTGGGGGGGAGTGAGTGGCGGTGGGTGTGTGTGGGGGGTGTATGTGGGGGTGTTACCTGCTTACTAAGGTACTTAGTACTGGAGAGTTCTTCTATGCTTCTTAAAGACTGTACAACTTGTAGCATAACTAGTAGTAGTACAGTGCACCCTCATTATTGTACAACTAGTACAGGGCACCCTCACTATTGTGCAACTAGTACAGTGGACCCTCACTATTGTGCAACTTGTACAGTGCACCCTCACCATTTTGGAACTAGGACAGGGCACCCTCACTATTGTGCAACTAGTACAGGGCACACTCACTATTGTAGCACTAGTACAGTCAACCCTCACTATTGTAACACTAGTACAGTGGACCCTCACTATTGTAACACTAGTACAGTGGACCCTCACTATTGTGCAACTAGTACAGTCAGCCCTCACTATTGTAGCACTAGTACAGGGCACCCTCACTATTGTAACACTACTACAGTCGACCCTCACTATTGTAGCACTAGTACAGTCTACCCTCACTATTGTAACACTAGTACAGGGCACCCTCACTATTGTGCAACTAGTACAGTCAACCCTCACTATTGTAACACTAGTACAGTGGACCCTCACTATTGTGCAACTAGTACAGTTAACCCTCACTATTGTGCAATTAGTACAGTCAGCCCTCCCTATTGTAACACTAGTACAGTCAACCGTCACTATTGTGCAACTAGTACAGTCAACCCTCACTATTGTACCACTAGTACAGTCAACCCTCACTATTGTACCACTAGTACAGTCAACCCTCACTATTGTCCCACTAGTACAGTCAACCCTCACTATTGTACCACTAGTACAGTACACCTCCAAACATCCTCATTCCTATTCCACGTTTTCAATAACTAGTCTTCTCCCTTATGCCGATCCTCCCCACTCCCCCTCTCCTCCCCTCTCCTCCCCCTCCCTCCCCTCCCCCTAACCATCCCATCCTCCAACCTGCTCCTCCCCCTCCCCACGGCATCTCTTCCCCTCTGCCCCCCCCCCTCTCCACTCCACTTCTTCCTCTCTCCCCCTCTCTCATTTCCCCCTCCCCACCCCTCCCCACCCCTCCCCACTCCTCCTCCCGCTCCTCTCCTCTCCTCCCCCTCTCTCCATTCCCCCTCCTCCCCCAGCCCCCTCCCACCCTTCCCTCCTCCTCCCCCTCCCTCCTCATCCCCCTCGTTCCTCCTCCTCCCTCCTCCCTCCTATCTCACCTTTCCCTATCCTCCTTCCCTCCCCTCTCATCCCGCTCCTCTTCATTCCCTCCCCAACCTCCCCTCCTCTCATTCCCTCTCCCACCCCTCCCCCTACTCATCCCCTCCTCTCCCCATCTCCCTCCCCTCCCCCTCCTCCCCTCCACCTCCCTCCCTTTTCCATTCCCCTCACCCCACCCTCCCCCTCCTCCCTCCGGCCTCCTTCCCCCTCCTCCGCTCCCCTCTCCTCCCCCTCTCTCCATTCACCCCCCACTCCACCGTCTCCCCCCTCTCCTCTCCTCCCCCCCCCTTCCACCCCCCCCCCCCCCTCTCCACATTCTGCAGTTGACAAAGACCTCCCCATCCTTATCACCTACACAATCTTGCACCCCTCCTTATCTCTTCCCACCACCCACAGTCCCGGGCAGACGACATTGCTGCGTATCTGGCTTTGATAATTGTCAATGTTGAAGCGAAATATTATTTCCACATCAATTAAATAAATAAACCTTACTGGCTGTCAGCAATGGCTTAAATTGCAGTTCTCTATTTTGTTTGTTTTGTATGCTATTTTATTACGCCAATCAAAGCTGAGTGGTGTCGTTTTCGGTGCCATATGAGATGGGAAATCGCTCTGTCCTAATGGTACTGATACCATGTGACTGGTACTGTTTTCAATTTAGGCGAGTTGAGACAAGAAACAATAACCGAAATGGAGAAGAAAGTAGTTTCCCGTTTTCTTTCGATTTCAATATTCAATCCAAAATAAATATTTTCCCAAACTCCAAAATACTTTGACCTAGATTTGATTGTACATATCTGACTTAGATACTGGTTGGTGCACCTGCTAAACATTTGTTGCTCGGTAGAAGGGAATATTGAATCAGTTAAAATAAATTAACATTACCGTCACAGCCAACAATGGCTTAAATTGCAGTTCTCTATTCTGTTTGTTTTGTAAGCGATTTATTATGCAAACCAAAGCTGAGCAGTGTCGTTTTCGGTGCCATATGAGATGGGCAATCGCTGTGTCCTAATACTGCTGATACCGTTTGACTGGTGCTGTTTTCAATTTAGGCGAGTTGAGACAAGAAACAGTAACGGAAATGGAGAAGAAAATAGTTTCCCGTTTTCTTAAGATTTCAATATTCAATCCAAAATAAATATTTTCCGAAACTCCAAAATACTTTGACCTAGATTTGATTGTACATATCTGATTTAGATACCAGTGCACCCGCTAAACATTTGTTGCGTGGAAGAAGGAAATATTGAGTCAGTTAAATAAAAAGCTGTTTTTCCTTGAAGATTTATACTGCCTATCATGGATAAGTCTGGATAGTCTTGTTTTCACCATTAGACAGATGGTCGATAGAAAGCCCGAGGCTACACTTTTACTGACCAAAGAGATGTTGAACCTCCCACACCACATAGACATGGTATGAGAGCAACCGGCCTTTGATGAAACTGTAAGTTATACACAGTGGTGGAAATCCAAATTGGCAGAGGTGATGGCATGGGGAATGGAACCACTGAACTTCAGATTAGGATTCCGACCTAGAAAAAAAGTCAGACACTCTCACCACTCCGCCACAGAGAACACCTATTATATTCAGAATTTCAGCGTGCATGCCAAAATTAAATTTGGCGTGTGTACATTAAAATAGTTTCACTGTGAGCAGAAAGCGGCTATAGTGTCATAGTCTGTAATGAGCCCCACTAACACGCATTTGTTGAAAGGACTATGCCATCTGCTGTTGCAGTTCCACTCCACCAGGTGGCAGCAGGCTAGCAGGAGCGGGCCCTAATGGTGGACTGCCCTGAGCGCTGCTAGCGGCCAACCCCATGGGAGGTTACCTGTGACCAAAGACCCTATAATACTAAGACGACTCACTCAGCCTGTACTGTGTAATCAAAATGATCAAACCCACCACTTGGTGCGCTGGCTGTTCTCTTGGTTAAACAGTTGCTATATTATATGTATAAATGTATATATGAATGTAAAAGATGTGCTGATGAACATTTCCAAGCCGACGAACAGTCCCAGCGCTCAGGCGGAGAAGCTGGTAAGCGAATACAAAGGTGTGTTTCAGATGTGTGATGATGGCAATGATGATGATGATGCTGATGATGATGTGTATTTGTTCATAGCAATTTCATATTGATGTGTATTCATACTTACCTATCTCATGTATAATATAATTGTATGTGTTTACACGTGAAACACCAACCAGCAGCCAGGCTGATCAAACCCACCACAAGGTGGCACTGCAAAATTTACATTACCATGGGAGAGATAGGGAGTGAGCCGTCTTAGTGTTATAGGGTCTTTGGTTTGACCCAGCTAGGAAATGGACCTGTGATATGGCGGGAATAAACCCGTGGGCAGTACTATAAAGTTGCCATGGGTGGATGCGCGTTGTCACACATCGGTATGCGTCCTGACTAGATAAAAGATTCACCCGGTACTTGTAGTACATGGGTGAAGGACAAAGTACTGGAAATACGGGCGAAAATAGCTTTAGTATGGAACAGGAACTAGAAACTGTGGCTCCAGTATCAAATGGCTACCCATATAAATGACATAGGAGTTGGTGAAATGGGCGAGAATGCAAAAAGGCAAGATGGCGGCACTAGAACACCGTCGATTTCACTTTAAAATCTTATTAAACTAGATATTTTATTATATTTGTCAACTCAAAGGTAGCGGGGAAATAATAAGATATATGTAAAGAATAATTATTGCTTCTTAGATTGTGAAATTAGGCTCTCATTTCATTTCCCCGCATTTTCGACCGTTTTTATATTGGGTTGATATTCAGCCGTGTACTGCGAGTACAGGGTGACTCCTTTATCTACGTCCTGACATGACATTAGATGTTGCTAGGACACTAAACCCCAACAACCAAACAATCAAACAGTCCATAGACGCTCAACCATTTAAGCCTTCATTCACTCTTAGTTTCTCATAAATAACTAACGTGTGTTTTTTCGGTGGGTTCAACAATAATCATGATTTATTACAGATGTTCCTTTGGTGGATTTTTAAGTTATTTAGAAATTGTATTTATTGTTGTTTATTTAATGATATTCATCATCATCATGCTGTCGGTCGCGATGCGACAAAGACTGCTTTCATTTCATGAAAGCTGCCTGCAAAGTGTTGAAGTGCTACTGGCTTTTGCAAGTTACCAGCAACACTCTCTCGGGGATCAAATAGAGGTTTCACACCGGCAAGTACATGTCAAGACAGGCGCAAAACTATTTGTCCCTGCAGTGGCTGGTCGGGAGATGTTGGGAGTTCCATACATCAATCGCCCTTAATGCTGCCACAGTGAGATGGTTTTCTGTTTAGGGTTTGCTCCCTTAGCCTTCGGTTCTGTCAAGAACCTGTACCACAAGGCTGTGCTTTACAACTCTGCAGGGCAGGGGCGTCAAACTCCCTGAGGTATTGCTATACCTGCAATACCTGCAATACCTGAATAATGATATTGGTGATGCTTAACAGATTGGTTGTTTGGTGAGGTTTTACATCCTAGGTACATTTGAAGTCATATCAGTATGGGTACCGATTAATGAGAGTGTAGACTCATGATGACTTCATAGTGCTGCCCCAACTGGGATTCCAGGCTGCTGGCACCATGATACAATCTCTCACTCAATCACATTAATTATCCTGACACTGACCTAACCAGTCCTTGCCCTATCCTATTAATGCCGAGTCCCAGGCTAGGAAGCGACAAGTATCAGTTGTGTAAGTCATTGGTTTGACTTGACCAGGAATCGGAACTCCCAATCTCCCCCACGCGAGGCCTGCGCTCTACCGATTCGGCCACAACGTCCGGTATAAAGTATCTACTTTATAGGTGATATATATATATATATATAAATATATCACCCACTTCCGGTTGTTCCGGAAGCCATTTTGCCCTGCGCGCATGCGCCGTGGTCCCCGTATGTGACGCATGCGCAGTTGTGGCCCATCTTGTCCAACCTGGTCGGCGATTCGTTAGTGCAGCAGGGCTCTGATCACGTGATGGCTCTCCGTAGGCCAGGAGAGAGTATGGGGGGGTGTAGTTCCCGGCATGCCACACTCAGACTGATTGGTTACCATAGCAACAGAGTGTGGTGCACTGTGGGGCATGTAGGTGGCGACCCGGGTTTGGTCACGCACTACCGGAGTATGGGGGAAGGGGGGAGGGTGAGGGGGAGGGGGGGGATGGAGGAGGGGGGAGAAGGAGGCAGGGGGATGGGGAGGTGGAGGGAGGGAGGGAGGAGGGTGGGAGGAGGTGGGGGGAGGGAGGGAGGGGGGGAGTGGAGGGGAGGGGAGGGGAGGCGGAGGGGAGAGAGGGGAATGGGAGGGAGGGTGAGGGAGTGGAGGAGAGAGGGGGAGTGGAAGGGGGAGGGGAGGGGAGGGGAGGGGAGGGGGGGGGGGGGAGGGGAGGGTAGGGAGCGGAAGGGGAGAGAGGGGAGGGGAAATGGGAGGGAGGGGGAGGGGAATGGGGGGAGGGGGAGAGTGGAGGAGATAGGGGAGGGAGCGGGAGGGGGGGGAATGTAGGGGGGGGAGGGGAGGGGGAGGGGAGGGAGGGGGGAGGGGAGGGGGAGGTGGGAGGAGGGGAGTGGGAGGGAGGGAGGGAAGTGGAGGGAGAGAGGAGGGAGGGGGAGCGGGAGGGGGGGGAGGGGAGGGGGGGAGGGGAGGGTGGAGCGGAGAGGGGAGGGGCGGGAGGGGAGGGGCATGGGAGGGGAGCGGGAGGCGGTGGAGGGGAGGGGGATAGAGGGAGGGGGGAGGGATGGAAGGGGGTGAGAGAGGGAGGGAGGGAGGGGGAGGGCAGAGGTTATTAGGTATATAGGGCAGTAGGGGTCACGGAGGGTGGGGAGAGGGGGAGGGGGGCGGAAAGCGCTTAGGTGAAGGTTTTGGGGTGGTGGTGTGGGGAGGTGGGTGGTGTGGCGTGGAGGGGAGGGGGGAGAGGAGAGTGAAGTGATAGGCAGGGGTGTTGGTATTAGGTAAACAGTCCAGTCAGCCATGAGAGGGTGGGTCTAGTGTAAGTGGGCAGAAGGGGCGGGAGGAGGAAGAGGTGGGAGGGGGCGGGGGTGGAGGGGAGTGAGCGGGAGAGGAGGCAGAGTGGGGGAGGGGGGAGAGGGGGATGGAGGGGTAGAGAGAGGAAGGAAGAGTGGGGAGGGGAAGAGGGGGTTGGAGGGGAAGTGGCGGGAGTAGAGGAGGCAGGTGGGGGGGGGGAGGGGGGTGGGGGTAGGAGAGGGAGAGAGGTGGGAGGGAGACGGAGGGGAAGGGAGAGGGGGAGGGGAGGAATGGTGGGGGTGGGTAGGAGAGGGGACGAGGAGGGGGGAGGAAGGATGGGCGGGGTTGGGGTGGGAGGGAGTGGGGGAGTGAGAAGGACAGGGGGATGGAGGGTAGAGAGAGGGGAGGTGGGAGGGAGACGGAGGGGAGGAGGGCGGGAAGGTGAGGAGGGTCGGGAGGGGCAGGGCTTGCCTAGAAATGGCAGAAATGTGGGTTCGAGTACCGGTCTATGTGTTACTGTTAATTTCCAACTGCTTCTTTAATGATACCATTTTGTTGTTCTTGGCGGTGTGTGTGTGTGTAGGGGGGGGGGGTCTTAACCATTTTTGTTGTAGGGGATGCTGTCTTACCAACCCCCCCCCCCACCCTCCCCCAACGTGCTACTGTCACATGTTGACCTTTAGCCTGACCTTTGTCTGACCTTTGCTTACAGGTGAGTTACTTCACACCTGGTGTTTTGCAGGCCATCAAAGTTAAGGTTCACCGCAGAGACCGGAAGTGAACAATGCACGTCACCCACGACTCACAAGTGAAGGGTTCTTCATTTATTTAATTTTTAATTTTTCTGCTTTTTTCTGCTTTTTTTTTTTTTTTGATTTTTTTTTTGTAAATGTGTCGTTCTCAGAAACTGTTTTAAAAAAAAGAAGAAGTAAATGATGGTTTATTTACTCTGTCCATAACACAATATATAAGTTCAAGATAGAACTTGTTTTTTGAGTGCTGAACAGCTGATTAGTCTTTTTTGTTTTGTTTAAATGATGGTTTATTTACCCTATCCATAACATTATATTAGTTCAAGGCAGAACTTTTTTCAATTCTGAACAGCTTTTTTAGTCGGTAGTTTGTGGTTTTATTGTCTTGAATGACTTGTTAGCAGGTTAGTGTCGTGGGGGTGATGAAAATGGGAAATATTGCACCTAGAGCGGGACTCGAACCCACATCTCTTTACATTGCGGGCCAGTGTGCTAACCATTACACCACCTAGGCTCCCTGATATCAACACACTACCCATGCCTACCTGTCTATGTGGTTACTTACCTGAGAGGTCAGTGCAGACTACTCCACTCGTCCCCCTGGAATTGTAAGTCTTTTTTAATGCTTACAATTACATACATACAGGCAATGCACTAACACATACATACACAGGGTAGGTTCAACATCCATACAGTGCGTAGCTTGGACAGGATCATGGTTGCGGCAACCAGTGTCGTAGGGGGTGATGAAAATGGGAAATATTGCGCCGAGAGCGGGACTCCGACCCACATCTCTTTGCATTGCGGGCCAGTGTGCTAACCATTACACCACCTGGGCTGCCTAGTATCACCACACTACCCACGGCTACCTGTCTATACAGCTCCTTGCCTGAGAGGTCAGTGCTGACTACTACACTCGTCCCCCTGGAATTGTAAGTCTTTTAATGCTTGCAATTACATACATACAGGCAATGCACTTACACAAACATACACATGGTAGGTTCAACAACCATACAGCGCGTAGCTTGTACAGGATCATGGTCATGGCACCAGTGTCATGGTGGGTGATGAAAATGGGAAATATTGCGCCTAGAGCGGGACTCGAACCCACATCTCTTTATATTGCGGGCCAGTGTGCTAACCATTACACCACCTAGGCTCCCTGGCATCACCACACTACCCACACCTACCTGTCTATGTGGTTACTTGCCTGAGAGGTCAGTGCAGACTATTACATTAGTAATATTTGTGACATGGACACCAGAAGTGAAAACATTCCAAATAATCCCCCCCCCCCAAAAAAAACACATTCAAAATAATAGGTTAATAATTAAAAAGACCACACAAACACACAAAAAACCCATGAGACGATGCAACCGGGTTGTTGTTAGCGGTTGTTTTACGTCCCAGCAACATGTAAGTACAAGCTGCTGATGGCAATATCAGACTACATAATTATATACAGATATCGTAAATAACTATTGGTTGGTTGTTGGAGTTTTACATCCTGGCAACTTCTAAGGTAATGCCAGGGAGAGTACCGACTTAAGACAGTGTGCACTCATGGCGACTTTATAGTGCTGCCCCACTGGGAAACCAGGCCGCCAACACCGTGACCTGATATCCCTGGGGTCGTGGGTTCGAACACTGGTCGAGTCAAACCAATGATGTAAAAACTTATACTTGTCACTTCCTTCCTACCCTGGCGCTCAGCATTATTAGGATATGGCAAGGACTGGTTAGCTCACTGTTAGGATAATGTGACTGAGTAGTATATCGGGTCATGGTACTGGCGATGGGATTTCTCAGTGGGGAAGCACTATAAAGTCTTCATGAGTGCGCACTATCAAAAGTCAGCACTCGTCCTGATATGAACTTAGATGCTTCTAGGACGTAAAACAACAACAAATAAATCAAACAAAAAAGTTATCCCACTCAGTCACATTATCCTGACATTGAGCCAACCAGTCGCTGGCCATATCCTATTAATGCCGAGTGCCTGGCTAGGAAGTGACAAGTATCAATTTTTAAGTCATTGGTTTGACTCGATCAGGGTTTGAACCCACGGGTTCGAATCCTATGATAAATAGCTAATGTCACCTTGCCGGAAGACTAGTGTCAGGGTGCTGACAAAGGTCTTCATTAAATAAATAAACTATATTTATAACAACAAAATACTCCGTGGGGGGGGGAAGGGGACACAACAGATAAAAGTCTATTCCTGAAGTGAACAAATCACCCTCCCGGAAGTGGAAAATCCCATTTCCGGAAGTGAAAAATCTCATTTCCGGAAGTGGAAAAAGTCTCACTTCCGAGTGAAGCCAAGACTGCTATGATAGCGGGCGCGGGAGAGAATGGACTTGTAAGGAGATTAATAATGGTTTAATTGAGAATTATGGGATGTTTGCTGTTACCCCCTTAATCCATCATGCTTAACATGTGATTAAGTGTAGTTTATCAAAAATATCACTACAGGCAAAGTGTATTTTATTACCGCTAGACTGGGTCTATGAGCCACTTCTAATCAGTGATCCTGCCTTACTAATATTCCGACTTGGTTTGACTAAATTATCAACGAGCAGTTTAATTTTTAAAGCCCACCCCCCACGACTCCATACACACCGGAAATTGAAAATGATTTAAACAAAACAAAGATCTGATCGCCTGATTTGAATATGTATGCTTTGTATGAATATTTACTATAACTTTGACGCCTACCGGACGTGTTGGCTGAATTGGTAGAGCGCAGCAAGCCTCCCTTGCGGGAGATCGGGAGTTCGATTCCCGATCGAGTCAAAACAATGATATATAAAATTGATGCTTGTCACTTCCTAGCCTGGCGCTCGTCATTAATAGGATAGGGCAAGGACTGGTTAGCTCAGTGTTGGGATACTGTGTATGAGTGGGATATCGGATCATGGTACTGGCAGCCTGATTTCGCAGTGGGGCAGCACTATAAACTCGCCATGAGTGAGCTCTGTCATAAGTGGGTACCTGTCCTAATATGACCTTAGAATTGTTTGTTGGTTTGTTGTTGTTTTACATCCTAGCAACATCTAAGGTCATATCAGGACGGGTACTGACTTGTGACAGTGCGCACTCATGGCGACTTTATAGTTGGAAGACCAAGCCGCCAGCACCATGACCTGATATACCACTCAGTCACATTATCCTGACACTGAGCCAACCAGTCCTTGCCCTATCCTAATGATGCGCGAGAAGGAAGAAAGCAGAGGCGGGGGTGGGAAAAGAGACGTTTTATTCACGCCTCAATGACATACAGGGCAAACGGGGCTGGGGAGGGTCTCTCCTCCCTCGCATCAACTAATGCTTCGCATTACGACCAATGCCGAGCGCCTGGCTAGGAAGCGACAAGTATCAATTTTTAAGTAATTGGTTTGACTCGACCATGTTTCGAACCCACGACCCCACGATCTACCAATACGGGAGACGGACGCTCTAACTCATTCGGCCATCCCGTCTGGTCATATGACCTTAGATGTTGCTAGGACGTAAAACTCCAACAACCAACCAACCAACCATCGCTATATAGCTTAACAAAGATGTTCACATTCTGGAAATATTTAATCGAATTGCGGTTAGAACTATTAAGAATAAACATGGAATATCTGGTGTAATTCTTGGTTGGTTTTTGGAGGTTTACGTCCTGGCAACATCTGAAGTTTAATTGTTGCGGAGAGATCAATCGCTCCCTCCGCTTTTGGTGGGAGCTCAAATAGCGCATTCTGTGATGTCATGCAGGGAGGGGATTGGTGGAATTACGTAGGTTATAAGGCGTAGTCAAAGGGGGTCAAATTGATTTATCGTCAAGGCAGGCTTTGTGATGTTTTCCTATGGGGACCTCTATTACAATGAATCAGCATTATGTCTATCACATAGATAGACATCATTATGTCTATCACATAGATAGACATCATTATGTATATCACATAGATAGCAATATGTCTATCACATAGATATACAACAGTATGTCTATCACATAGATACCACTATGTATATCACATAGATACCACTATGTTTATCACATAGATAACATTATGTCTCTCACATAGATAACACTGTCTGTATCACATAGATAACACTGTGTCTATCACATGGAGAACATTATGTTTATCACATAGATAACACTACGTTTATCACATAGATACAATTATGTCTATCACATATATAACACTATGTTTATCACATAGATAACACACTGTCTATCACATAGATAACAATATGTCTATCACATAGATAACACTGTCTATCACATAGATAACAGTCTATCACATAGATAACAATATGTCTATCACATAGATACCAATATCTATCATATAGATAACATTATGCCTATCACATAGATAACACTATGCCTATCACATCGATTCATCTTTCACTGGTCACCTTAGACCAGTGTCTAGTTTTGTATTGATTCATTTTTCACTGGTTACCTTAGACCGCTGTCTACTTTTGTATTGATTCATCTTTCGCTGGTCACCTTAGACCAGTGTCTATGTTTGTATCGATTCATCTTTCACTGGTCACCTTAGACCAGGGTCTACTTTTGTATCGATTCATCTTTTGCTGGTAGCAGACTACTACACTCGTCCCCCTGGAATTGTAAGTCTTTTAATGCTTACAATTACATACATACAGGCAATGCACTAAAGCATACATACACAGGGTAGGTTCAACAACCATACAGCACGTAGCTTGTACAGGATGATGGTCATGCCAACCAGTGTCATTTGGGTGATGAAAATGGGAAATATTGTGCCTAGAGCGGGACTCAAACACACATCTCTTTGCATTCTGGGCCAGTGTGCTAACCATTACACCACCTAGGCTCCCTGATGTCACACCTACCCATGTTTGTTTGGGTTTGTGGGGTGTGGTTTTGGTGTTTTACTACACTAACCATTACACCACCTAGGCTCCCTGATGTCACCACACTACCCACGCCTACCTGTCTATGTGGCTCCTTGCCTGAGAGGCCAATGCAGGCTACTACTCTCATTCCCCTGGAATTTTAAGTATTTTAAATGGTCATTTAATGCTTTCAATTACATACTAACAGGCAATCCAACCCTTCCTCACTCCCATCCCCCCACATCCCACCACCCACACACACCTCCCACACCCCTCACAGAACCCTGTCCCCCCGCTTCCTCTCCCCCCCCAAAACAAACACTGTAAACTCAACCAGTAGCGGCCAACTCGACCAGAAAAACCCATCTACAACGGAATGAGCCTGGAAATGATTCGAGTTGAATCCTACTGAGGTACTTGATTAATCAATATTAACCTACTTACTAACTCAATAGTCCCCCCAACTGAGATTACCATGAGCACAAGTTCAATCACAAAGGACCACACTACATCCCCCATCACCCTTTCAACGAGTATGTTACTACTAGAAAGACAATCAGTTATGCCCCACCCCCTACTAACACCTACCATACTAGTCTAACATAGTTACCTCCCCGCATATGTTTCTTTTTCTCTTATCTTGTTCTTTACCTCTCATTCATGTATCGATGTTTTGGTTATTTTCCTGTAATTGTCTATCTGTATATTGTTGTAGATTTGTTTACTGTGTAGAGGCAATTGTGATTAGGGCCAGAAGACCAGTGCATTAGCATTGACAACATGTTATTCAGAGGAATAAAAACACTTGAACAAAAAAAAAAAGAAAGAGATATATATATATACATAGATAGGGTAGATTCAACAACCATGCCATGGCACCAGTGCTGTGGGCGTAATGAAAATGGGAAATATTGTGCCTACAGCAGGACTCGAACCCACTACAGACTACTACAGTTATAACACTTGTGCTGGAATGGCAAGAAGTGTGGGTGTGGAAGCATGCTCTAGACTTTTCACTTGCATCACCACCACGACATCATTGTGCACCGTTTGTGAGGAAGTATGGCTGACATCTGCAAATACTGTGCCATTTATTTGTCATGAATCTATTTACGGTAAGTGAACATCCCATGTTTATTGATCTGGACAGCTCTAGAGAAGCTCAGTAAATAAATAAATACATAAATAAATAAATAAAATTAGAGAAATTCAATAAATAAGTAAGACTGGAGAAACTCAGTAATAAATACAACTAGAGAAATTCAATAAATAGTTAAATGAAACTAGAGAAATTCAATAAATAAATAAATACAATAAAACTCGAGAAATTCAATAAATAGATAAATGAAACTAGAGAAACTCAATAATAAATAAATAAAATTAGAGAAATTCAATCAATAGATAAATGAAACTAGAGAAACTAAAAAATAGATCAACTAGAGAAAGTTAATCAATAAATAAATAAAATAAAACTAGAGAAACAAAATAAAGCGAGATAAATCCACTAAATAAATAAAACTAGAGAAACTCCATGAATAAATAAAATTAGAGAAATTCACTAAGTAAATACAACTAGAGAAACTTAATAAATAAATACAACTAGAGAAACTCAATAAATAACTAAAACTAGACAAATTCAATGAAAAAGTAAGACTGGAGAAACTCAGTAAATAAATACAAAAAGAGAAATTCAATGAATAGATAAAACTACAGAAACTCAATAAATAAATAAAAGTACAGAAATTCAGTAAATAAATAAAACTAGAGAAACTCAATCAATAAATAAAACTACAGAAACTCAATAAATATAAAATTAAACTAGAGAAACTCAGTAAATCAATAAAACTAGAGAAATTCAATAAATAAATGAAACCATAGAAAATCAATAAATAAATAAAACCAGAGAAAATCAATAAATAAATAAAACTAGTGAAACTCAATAATAAATAAAACTAGCTAAACTTAATAAATACATAAATTAAATTAGATAAACTCAATAAATAAATAAATAAATATAACTAGAGAAACTCAAGAAATGAATCAATCTAGAGCAACTCAATGAATAAATCAAACTAAATAAACTCAATAAATAAATAATTAAATCTAGAGAAATTCAATAAAGAAATGAATCAAACTAGAAAGACTCAATAAAGAAATAAAACGAGAGAAACCCAATAAATAAATAAGTAAATAAAAAAGAAGTAAAAAACACAAAACACAGGCGCAATAAAAGAGACTGGGTCTGCTCATCGGGCCTTGAGCGTCGGGCGTTTTTTTGTGTCGGTGCGTGACGTGACGGTCACGTGACGGTCACATGATGCCAGATCAAAGTGTCGTCTGCAGGCCAGATTAAACGGTTATTAATGAACTCCGTCTTAATCAATCAGCAGCGAGCCGACACGCATGCGCACGCACAGAAAGACAGGCAGGAACCGATCCAGGCATGCGCATTAGACACGTGTCCACACAGCGCTCAGTGGGGGAGCGGGACGTAGCTCAGGTGGTAGCCTGTCCACTTGTGAAGATGTGGGTCATCCGATCGATCCTGCTTGATGGACACATTTGTAGTTTGGGTTATTTTCCATTCCAACCAGTTGTCCATAACTGCTTCATCAAAGGCTGTGGTATGTGATGTCATGTATTTGGGAAAGTGCATATACAAGACCCCTCACTGCTTATCGAAAACAGTAGTCTATGTGGCGGCAGTGGCTTTCCTCCAAAGAAATAGGTCAGAATGACCATTTGCATGGCCATGTATGAAATCAAACTATTTCATACACGTGTGCAAATGTCAATACATTTATATTGTATTGTAGTAGTCTGCACTGAACTCTCAGGCAATGAGCCGCATAGACAGGAAGGCATGGATAGGGTGATTGCATCAGGAAGCCTAGGTGGTGTAATGGTTAGTGTAGTAGTCTGCGCTGAACTCTCAGGCAAGAAGCCACATAGACAGGTAGGCGTGGAGAGGGTGATTGCATTGGGGAACGGAGGTAGTGTAATGGTTAGCACACTGGCCCTCGAATGGTCAGAAGTGTGGGTTTGAAATCTGCTCTAGGTGCAATATTTCCCAATTTCATCACTCCCACGATATTGGTTACCATGATCTGCATCCTGTATAAGGTATGTGCTGTATGGTTGTTGAACCTACGTTGTGAATGAATGTAAGTGCATTGTCTGTATGTATGTAATCGTAAGCATTAAATGACTTATGGACATAAACCATTTAAAAGACTTACAATTCCAGCGGGACGAGTGTAGTGGGCAGCACTGACCTCTCAGCCAAGTAACCACATAGACAGGTAGGCGTGGACATGGTGATTGCATCATAGAGCCTAGACAGTGTAATGGTTAGTGTAGTGGTCTGCACTCACCTCTCAGGCAAGGAGCCGCATAGACAGGCTGGAGTGGATATGGTGATTAAATCAGGGAGCCTAGGTAGTGTAATGGTTAGCATGCCAGCCCTGGAATGACAAGAAACAGTTCGAAATATGCAACACACCCATCTCTACCCCTCTCTCCCTATTGTATCTTGTACTAACAATTCACTGGTAATTACTTGTACTAACAATTCACTCATGATTTCTGAAGGAATCATATTGTCTTAACCCCATCCCATCATCTCTTTTCTTTGTAATTTGTCCCCATCCCCTTTTTTACCCCCCCCCCCCAAACAAAAAAAACAACCCAAAAAAACATATGATTTTTTGTTAATTTGTGTAACCGAAGATTATCTTCTGGGCAGTTTCTAATCACAGTGGAAGTGAATAATGTTATTTCGGTTTAGCTGCCGTCTTTGAAATGCTTCCAGATTTAACAAGGCCCAAGAACAATGACAATAATCATATTTAGTGGATCACTTTAAGCAGGTTAAAGCCCTTTCATGAGGAACCGACACCAGTACCGACTCCCAGAAAGGCCCCACACACCACACACACACCCACCCACACACACACACTCCTCCCACACTCACCTTAGAGACCCCTTCCTCCAATCCAACCCTTCCTCACTCCATTTGCTCCCTCCCCCCACCACCACACCCCTACCCCTCACACATCCCACCTCCCCCACACCTCCCACACCGCTCACAGACACCTCCCCCAATCCAACCCTACCTCACAGCCATTACACCCCCCCTTGACCCCCCTACCCCCACATCCCACCTCCCCCACACCTCCCACACCCCTCACAGACACCTCCCCCATTAATCCCCCACCTTCCTCTGCTTCCCCCAGCTAACCACCCTCACCCCCCACACCCCACCAAAAACCACACCTCCCCTCCCCTCACATACCCTTCCCCCATTCCCCCAATCCCCTCCCCCCAATCCCTCCCCCTTCCTCATGTATACCCCCAAACACCCCCGCACCTCCACCACCCACCCCTACCACCCCATCGCTCCAGCGATAATGGCCCTGTCACATTACGACGTATCTCGCCAGCGCGCCGCCAATGCGGAAAATCACTTTTTTACATTGAGATGCGTCAAACTTTTCGGCGCAGGAGGAAAAGTTTGACGTCAGCAAAACCAAAGACCTTATAAATACTAAGATGGCCGTATGCGTAGCGTGCGCCCGACGATGTGGTACCGTATGTCGATGCATGAGAAAAAATAAGAAGTTGGGCACAAGGTGTGGCTAAAGGGCCTCTCGCGTGTGCGGTGTATACCTAGGGTTGGCATAATGTGCTCCCAATGTTCCGCTAGCGACCGTCCGACATGTTGCACAACGTATGAGAGCGTAGTGCCAGCACGTAAGCGATGCATGTCCAACGACACTCCACCATGTTTTGGCATTGAGCCAGTGTGCCCCCAGCGTGCCAACATTAAGCGAGTGCCAGACACGCGCCGTATACGTCAAAAACGTTGAGACACAGTGGAGAAACACCAACCACGCATCGGCCATACGTTATGCATACGTTAGAACAACGTTGTCATCGTGAGAGGAAAAAAAGTCAACATAGGCCAACGTAAAAACAACGTTCCTCCAACTTACGTCTAACATACATCGACGTATGCCTAACGCTTACATAACATACGGCGGACTTAAGATCCACATGTTGTCGAACGTTGTCGTGCGTCGAAAGTTTTGTGCATGTACAAAACTTTGCCGACCCCTTGAAATGCGATGCCGTATCTTGACGAACGTCGACGTACATTGACATATACCAATGTGCGCATAACGCGCGCGTAACGCATACTGTCGTATCCCGATGTACCAGCAAAAAATCACATACGTCGACGTACGTTGGCGTGAAGCATCGTAATGTGGCAGCACCATAAAGTAGTTTCGAAATAACCTTTCAACCCCTCACCCCTCCCTCAAGCATACTTTAAAAAGAATTAGTTTGTTATATGTTGTGTATATCCTTGTGTGGCTGGTGTTTTCAACAGTACGCCGTTTTATCCCACATTATCTATTAATTCATTTATCACATTTTGTTCCCCTCCCTCTTCCCTCTCCCTCTTCCCCCTCCCCCTCCCCCCCTCCCCCTCCACCACACTCATCCCTCCATCTTCCCCCTCCCCCTCGCCCACACTCGGTAGCCGTCCTGATATGACCTTATATGTTGCTAGGATGTAAAACAACAACAAACAAACTTCACACTCCCGCCTCCCGCTCTCCCACACTCCATCTCCACACTCCCTCACCCCCTTCCTCTAACCCCCTCCACCGCCCCCCCTCACCCCCATACCCCTCCCCGTCACCCTCACCCTTACCCCCAGCCCACTCCCCTCCCCTCTCCCCCTTCACCTACTCCCCTTACCCTTCTCCTAACTTCCCTATCCCGTTGTTTTTTTTTTTTGGGGGGGGGGGGGGGGGGGTTTTTTTTTTTTTTTGTTTTTTTGTTGTGTTCCCCTCCCCCCACTGCCCCTTCCTCGCCAAAAGCCCCCTCCCCCTTCTCTTCCAACTTTCACAATCTCCGCTGTGTTTTCCTCCCCCCTCCCCCCTTCCTCCTTCCCTCCCCTCCCCCTCCCCATCCTCTCCCACTTCCCCTCCTCCTTTCCCCTCCCACCTCCCACAAAATCCACAATCCCCCTTCCTTGCTCCCCTCCTCCCCTTGCCATCCACTCCCTCCTCCCTTCAACCCTTTCACCCTCCCCTCCCTTTTTGACTGCCCCTCCCTCCCACACCCCCACACCAAAGACCCTATAATACTAAGACGGCTCACTCCCTATCTCTCCCATGGTAATGTAAATTTCACAGTGCCACCTTGTGGTGGGTTTGATCAGCCCGGCTGCTGGTTGGTGTTTCACATGTAAACACATACATGAGATAGGTAAGTATGAATACACATCAATATGAAATTGTTATGAACAAATACACATCATCATCAGCATCATCATCATCGCCATCATCACATCCATATATACATTTATACATATAATATAGCATCTGTTTAACCAAGAGAACAGCCAGCTCACCAGGTGGTGGGTTTGATCATTTTGATTACACAGTACAGGCTGAGTGAGCCGTCTTAGTATTTATTATAAGGTCTTTGCCCACACTCCACACTCCCATACACCAGACGGGATGGCCGAATGAGTTAGAGCGTCCGTCTCCTGTGCTGGTAGATCGTGGGGTCGTGGGTTCGAGTCCCGATCGAGTCAAACCAATGACTTTAAAATTGATACTTGTCGCTTCCTAGCCAGGCGCTCGGCATTATTAGGATAGGGCAAGGACTGGTGTGCTCAGTGTCAGGATAATGTGACTGAGTGGGATACCAGGTCATGGTGCCGGCGGCCTGGTTTCCCAGTGGGACAGCACTATAAAGTCGCCATGAGTGTGCACTGTCACAAGTCGGTACCCCTCCTGATATGACCTTAGATGTTGCTAGGACGTAAAACAACAACAAACAAACAAACCACACTCCCACCTTCCTTTCCCCTCTCCCCCATTCCTCCCCCCCCCCTCCTCCTCCCCAAGGTGTCATTAACCGGAAGTACAGAGTGTCTTTGAGGAAGACAGGGATGATGAAGTTGGTGTGAGCATCAGCCTGTCTCCCTGGTAACTATGGGGAGGGAGGGGGTGCAGATGAGGTCCGGGTGGGGGGTATGATGAGAAATGTGGGGAGGGGGGAGGATCCCCTCATACCCTCCCCCACCCCAGCTTCCATTAACAAACCCAATAACCGCTTTCGCATAAAAGGTTTTCAAATCACACACAGCGAAAGCATCCCAATTCAATTAATGCAGTGGGTATGGGACATCGCATATCAAATTAAAGCTCTGAATGAGATCTATCCAACTATGTTGATTACGCGGAGGAAAGCTTAATGTGATATATAGACAGTAAAACCTCCCCAAATCAGCCGACCATTGGACCGACTTTAAATTGTCCATTTAGGGAGTTCTTTTTTTGTCATCGTTACAATGGTATTGTATGGGTGATCGTTTGGGACCCAAATAAAGTGATTGATATAGGGGGGTGGTCGATCTGTGGAGGTGGTTTGTTTGTTTGTTGTTGTTTTATGTCCTAGCAACATCTAAGGTCATATCAGGATGGGTACCGACTTGTGACAGTGCACACTCATGGCGACTTTCTAATGCTGCCTCACTAAGAGACCAGGCCACCAGCACTGTGACCTGTTTGTTACACCACTCAGTCACATTATCCTGACACTGAGCCAACCAGCTCTTATCCTATCCTAATAATGCTGAGCGCCTGGCTAGGAAGCAACAAGTATCAAGTTTTAAGTCATTGGTTTGACTCGATCAGGGTCTGAACCCACAAACCCATGGGTTCGGATCCCCCGATCTCCCAAAACCGGAGACAGATGCTCAACTCATTCGGCCATCCCGTCTAGTCTCTATGGAGGTGGTCTGTAAAGGCCCTGTCACATTACGGCGTATGGCGGGAGCGTATTGAAAACCTACGTATGCCGTGCTTGTGCCAGCCTATGATGACCTTCGGTGAACTTTCAGGTGGGTTTGCACGTATGGGGGACCTATGAGGAGCGTACGAGGAGCGTACGAGGAGCGTACGAGGAGCGTATGAGGAGCGTATGGGAGCGTGCTGTGACATTTTTTGACAGTATGGGCCATACGCCATCATAGGTCGAGTTTTTTTGAGCATGCACAAAAAAATTTGTACGGACGGATTTATGAAAGCGTATGGCGGCGTATGCCTCATACGCTTCACATAAGCCGGCATCTGGCGGCATCTGGTGGCGTATGAGTAGCGTATGAGTAGCGTATGAGTAGTGTATACGGCGTATGCCGAC
>CM059186.1:20541908-20591712 GCA_030323885.1 Branchipolynoe longqiensis
GTTCTAGCTTAAGTCTGAAAGTAGACTATCTAAAATGCTGCATTTATATTAAAGACTTCTACCCGCTGACTTCTACCCGCGTGTCCTGTGGGTTAGACGCGGCATGCGCGCGCATATTAGATTATGGCCTGTTCGTGACAGACACTGGGCATGCCATATTCAATGTCCGTAGCCCACGTGACAGCCCCCTACCCCCATCCCCCTCCCCCCCCCAAACACACACATACACACTCTACCCTCACTCGTACTCGCCCTGCATAGACCTACTGCCATGCGTGGTTAGTCCAGACTTCAGAATATGATGAGTGTAAATTACAATGCAATCAATATTTGTATTGCATTGTAATTATTCTGAAGATTAAAAAGAATATAATCATTAAACGCATGATGTATATATATAAGACTCATTATGATTTTTCTGACCATTCAAAACTTCAAAAATGTTGGGTATATAGATATTATACATGTTATATAGATCATGTTGATTCATTGATTTTAGACTATTATAAACATGAATGAATGTAACAACTAACAACAACATGATATGGCCAGAAAACCAGTACCTCGGCCCTCCCAAAAAACACCTGAATAAAATTATCATTTACCCCCCCCCCCTCCAAATTGTGTATCTCTCAGTCCATCTCCAATCCATTTATCCTAGAAACCAAACCGTCCTGAAGCTTTCAACTCTGCCATCGAAATGTCCGCAATTCGCACCTGTTCAAATCCAAGCCCCAAAACCATTTTCCTCTCCGAACATCCATATACCAGACGGAATGGCCAAATGAGTTGAGCATCCATCTTCCGTTTTGGTAAATTGTAGGATTCGAGCCCATGGGTTGAAACCCTAGTCGAGTCATACCAATGACTTACACAATTGATACTTGTCACTTCCTAGCCAGGTGTGCGGCATAATTAGGATAGGGCAAGGACTGGTTGGTTCCAGTGTCAGGATAATATTACTGAGTGTGATATCATGTCATGGTAGTGGTCGTCTGGTCTCCCAGTGGGCAGCACTATAAAGTCACCATGAATGCATACTAACGCAAGCCAGTGCCCGTCCTGATATTACCTTAGATGTTGCCTGGACATAAAACTCCAACAACCAACCAACCAAACACCCATAAGAATCCTCTACACATCCTCAAATTTATCCAACCCTAGATCCTCTAAATTGTCGCCATCGTCTCTTCCCTCCATTTTCTCCAGTCCTTGCCGCACCCCCTCCACCCCACCTCCCCATCCCACGCACCCCCTCCACCACCTCCTCCCAGCCTCAGTCTCGACTCATTCTCCAGCTCCCCCCCCCCCCACCACCCCCTACCCTCTTCCCCTCCCCCAACCCCACTTCCTACTCCGCCCCACCTCATTCTGCCCCTACCCACCCACTCACACCCCCACCCCCACCCCCACCCCTACCCCCATTAACCACCACCACCCCCATCCACCACCACCACGTCCGCGTCCACATTCACCCCAATCCTCCCCTGGCGCCCACCCCCTACCCCCTCCCTCCCTCCCGCCCTCTCCGAGCTGCCTCAGCACCCCCCCCTCCCCCCCTCCCCCTCTCTCTCCCCGTCCCACAACCCAACCACGCCGACACTCACCCAGACAACCTCCCACCGCCCGCCCGCCCATCCGGATTTAACGACGTCCCATTCCGGATCCCGGGGGTGCGCTCGTGCCGTGGCTTCCGGATTACATCCATAAACTGGAATGTCATCAGTCCCCCGCCACACGCGGCACACACACTAACGTGTGCCCATGCGTGCCCTCTTTTAACAGCCCAGTAGCAGTGGGGCACGATGGCCACAATAGCTTAGGCGGCCATTGCGCACACACACTGCATGTGCGCTATCACCAAATATGGGCTGTGATATATTCATATAGCCCAAACTTTAAAAAATCCGTCCGGCTGAGCGGGAGCGGCAGTGGTAGTGACCAGGCGCAGCTGGTATCATGCAGTCATGAGCCACTCACAGGTGGCAGTGCAGTGGTGGATGCAGGAACTACGCTAGGCATAGCAGGTTGGGTGTAGTAACTCAATGAATAGGAGTGGGTACTAGCTAAGTCACATGACATTCAGGTGTAGAGTAAATAGAGGGGGAGAACTGCTCGGTGGTAGTGTCCTTGTTTATATTCCCATAATAGATTATAGAGCACATAATGAATATAGATGTGCTATATTCATATATATATATGTATATATATATATGAATATAGCACATCCCGTATATATATACAGTCATGATCATCATCATCATGCTGTCGGTCGCGATGCGACAAAGACTGCTTTCATTACTTGACTGCCGCTCTCCATTTAGCTCTCTGCTGTGAGAGGTGTGTCCATGAGTTACATTTCATGAAAGCTGCCTGCAAAAGTGTTGAAGTGCTGCTGGCTTTTGCAAGTTACCAGCGGCACTCTCCCGGGGAGCAAATAGAGGTTTCACACCGGCAAGAACATGTCAAGACAGGTGCAAAACTATTTGTCCCTGCAGTAAAACCTCCCTAAATCGACCGACCTTGGGACCGACATTAAGTGGTCCATTTAGGGAGGTGGTCAGTTTAGGAGTTGGAATATGGTTACAATGGTATTGTTGGGATCCAAATATAGTGATCGATCTAGGGGAGTCGTCGATTTGTGGAGGTCGTCGGTTAGGGAGGTGTTACACTATATGAATCAAAGATAGCCCTTGCCCTATTTATTTATCTATCTATAGAGATAGATATGGTGTTCACCAAAATTATAATAAATGATAAATGATAAATAATATGTCTATGCATATATGTGGATATCTATGGGTGTAGAATAATCATAATAAATAGCATAGCTGGGTGCTCTTGGAGTATAGTACCATAACCTGTACTTAATGGTTTGTGGGTGTAATAGAATTATGTTAAATCATAAATAGTATATGTGCTCTATAATCTATTATGGGAATATAAACAAGGACACTACCCCCTAGCAGTTCTCTCCCTTACTTACTCTATACCCTAATGTCACTAAGCTATTACTACCATAGGACTAGGTTAGTTCCTTCATTCTCCACTGCACTGCCACCTGTGAGCAGCTCATGACCGCATGATACCAGCTGCGCCTGGTCACTACCACTACCGCTCCCTCTCAGCAGGACGGATAAATGTGGGTGTAAAATAAAATTAATCTTATTTACTTTACATCCACACACATTCACATATATATGTTTATCTTTGTGGAAGCATAGTAAGTAAATATATATTACATGGGGAACTATTGATAGTAGTCTGGGACCCACCTACTCCTCCCACCCCCTATCAAAATGAATATATGAATGGAAATAGTAAGGGTGGCTCTTTTAATCAAACAAACAAAAAACAGCCGTGGGGTGGAGTGGCGTCCGTATCCCGTGTTGGTAGATCGTGGGATTCGAAGCCATGGGTTCGAACCCTGGTCGAGTCAAACCAATAACAATTAGTGGTCGAGAAATAATATGGAGAAAACCGTTCTAGGCAATGGCCATTGTGGCGCCGTGGTGTGGTGGCTGGTTTGTTTGTGTGTTGTTGTTGTTCTACATCTTAGCAACATCTAAGGTCATATCAGGACGGGTACTGACTTGTCATACCAGGACGGGTACCGACTTGTCACCTATGGTGACTTAATAGTGCTGCCCCACTGGGAGACCAGGCCACCAGCACCATGACCTGATATCCCACTCAGTCAAATTATCCTGACACTGAGCCAACCAGTCCTTGCCCTATTCAAATAATGATGAGTGCCTGGCTAGGAAAACCATACATTTTTAAGTCATTGCTTTGCCTTGAGCAGGGTTCTAACCCACAATCCCATGGTCTACCAACACGGGAGACGGATGCTCTAACTCATTCGGCCATCCCGTCTGGTGGTGGCTGGTCAGGGAGGTAGTGCCGATGTAGATATCAACCGCCATCACACACACATACTCACACACACGCACACACATGCACACACACATGCACACAGGCACACACATGCGCACACATGCACACACATGTGCACACACACAAGCACACACACGCACACACGCACACGCACACACAAACACACACACACATGCACACATGCTCACACACGCTCACACATGCCTACACACACATACACACACACTCACACACGCACACATGTAAACACGCGCACACATACACACGCACACGCGTACACACGCGCACGCGCGCACGCGCACACGCACACGCGCACACGCGCACACGCGCACACGTGCACACGCGCACACGCGCACACGCGCACACGCGCACACGCGCACACGCGCACACGCGCACACGCGCACACGCGCACACGCGCACACGCGCACACGCGCACACGCGCACACGCGCACACGCGCACACGCGCACACGCGCACACGCGCACACGCGCGCACGCGCGCACGCGCGCACACACAAGCACACACAAGCACACACAAGCACACACAAGCACACACAAGCACACACAAGCACACACAAGCACACACAAGCACACACAAGCACACACAAGCACACACAAGCACACACAAGCACACACAAGCACACACAAGCACACACAAGCACACACAAGCACACACAAGCACACACAAGCACACACAAGCACACACAACACACACAAGCACACACAAGCACACACAACCACACACAACCACACACAAGCACACACAAGCACACACAAGCACACACAAGCACACACAAGCACACACAAGCACACACAAGCACACACAAGCACACACAAGCACACACAAGCACACACAAGCACACACAAGCACACACAAGCACACACAAGCACACACAAGCACACACAAGCACACACAAGCACACAAGCACTGCGGTACATCGGGTACTTAGCACCAGAAGGCACGAGCCAGCTGTTGCCAGTTAGAACCGCCACCGCTCCTCCCCCCCCCCCCCTCCTCTCCCCGCCCACTGCCGCTAGTACCCATCGCAAGAGGATTTGTCACCGAGGTTCTGTCACCAGTCAGTGCAGATATGCGTGTGAAGCAGTTCCACCCCACCCCCCACACACACAAATCCATTATCCACACCCGCCACCCATAACTTACACCCAGACATACCTACACCCCTTACACCCCCACACACCACACCTCAACACTCTCCCCCCCCCCCCCCACACACACACACTCATCAACCACACACCTTATTCCTGCACGGTAGCACCCCCCCCCCACCTCGATCCCCACCACCCCAACCTCCAACCACATCCCTACACACCCATCACCCATACTCATACCCACACCCACATGCAGACAGAGCAACACCTCACACCTACACACTCCACAACCACACACCGCATTCCCGTACAGGAACACCACCCCCAACCACCAACCACATCCCTACCCACACCCACCACCCATACTCATACCCACACCTACACCCACACAGAGCAACACCTCACACCTACACACTCCACAACCGCACACCTCATTCCCGTACAGTGACACCACCCCACCCACCAACCACATCCCTACACACACCCATCACCCATACTCATACCCACACCCACACCCAGACAGACGAACACCTCACACATACACACTCCACAACCGCACACCTCATTCCCATACAGTAACACCCCACACACCCACCACCCACACCCCAACATACTCCCCACACCACCACACACCCATAAAATCCACAACCACACACCTCCTTCCCGTACAGAAACACTACCACCACCCACCACCACTAAACACATGCCTACACACCCACACACCCCACACCCCACCACCACCACCACCGCTAACCTCCACTTACAAGCAACCAGTAGGACCGGCCATGTTATCTGTCTGTGACCAGTCAGCCTCCCTCCCTCCCGACTCCCAACAGTCCCAGTCCCCTCAATCCCAGGGCGCTCCCTCCGACAAAAGGGGCCCCATAGCCACTTGAGGACATTAGTTCGTGCCATACATTAGCGTGCGTGAGGGGCCGCCCCCGACAACGACAACAGTTGTGGCCGGGCCGCCGACATATTGTCTGGGCGGACCGGGGGGCTCCTGTCGCAGCGCCCTGAGTTACGGCGCTCGGCGGACTTGTTAGCCTGACAATTAGCGCGACAAATGACCCACTAATATCGGGTGTATTAAATGCCTTTGATGTGAGTGTTCCCTCCTCCCCCCTACCCTCTCCACCCCCGCGCGCGCGATAAATGTTTGATGAGGGCCCTGGTTGGTTGGTTGGTTGTTGGGAGTTTTACGTCCTGGCAACATCTAAGGTCATGTTTGGATGGTTATTGACTTGTGACAATGCGCACTCATGGCGACTTTATATTATATTTATAGTGTGTGCTGCCCCCACTGGCAGACCAGTTTGCCAGCACCATGACCTGATATCCCACTCAGTCACATTATCCTGAGACTGAGCCAACCAGTCCTTGTCCTATCATAATAATGCTGAGCACCTGGCTAGGAAGCAAGGTGTATCAAGTTTTAAGTCATTGGTTTGACTCGACCAGTGTTCTAACCTATGACCCCATGATCTACCAACATGGGAGCCAGATGCTCTAACTCATTCGGCCATCCCATCTGGTCAAGATATACTGGCGTACTTATTAAGCATTTGCTGCTGCATAGAAAGAGATGCTTAACCGATCTAATAGAACGTATTGCCACTTAAATCTAGGATGTCAGAATTTTGATGTGCTTGCGAAAATTAATTTAGAATCTTTTCACATCGAGTTAGCCATTTAGAATAAAAGTTGCTTCAAACTAAAGCAAAGTATGGGATGGCCGAATGAGTTAGAGCATCCGTCTCCTGTGTTGGTGGATCGTAGGATCGGGGGTTCGAATACTGATCGAGTCAAAGCAATGACTTGAAAATTTATACTTGTCACTTCCTAGCCAGATGCTCGGCATTACTAGGATAGGGCAAGGAGCAGTGGAATAAGGAAGACCAGTTGTCGGCGACTGAAATTTCCCCTGCTTAAATAACTAATATACCAAAATAGAATAGAATATATGATCAACCTAATGTAGTTATCTCTGCAAATGGCAGACATTCAAAAACATCAGATTATGCAACTTTAATGTGCGTCATGGTGATGCCGATATCTCTGTATCTGGACTAAATTATTGGGATTGTGGTGGGTCCCACTTTACTAAATATGTTGCCAGAGGATGCAAGAGAAGCAGCGTCTCTTGATTAATTAACCTAAGTAATAACCTGCCCTCAAAACCCACCCATTTAATGTAGCTCTTTGGATTAAATACAAATGAAGAGTTCGGGCGCAAAAACATGTAAACGCCAATCCCAAAATCGACATAAACATTGGATTCAAACCCCCAAAAGGTTAATTTGTTTACATTCCTCCTTTTTTGTTCATTGCTCCATAATCATGTCATCACAATAAAAGTGGAATTACTAAGAAATATAACTATTTTCAGGTATAAATCTTATATTTTAATTACCTGGTTTTGCGCCTGAACTCTTCAAATTAGTTTATCCGTCAACTATTTTAACCAAGTTGTAAAATATGTGATCTTCATATCATTATTAGATGGGTTTATTTTACAGCATCTTAGAATGATGACTTCTGCTACTGAAGATGTTCTGATAAATTTAATTAATTATTAGTGTCATGGTGTGGGGCATAATCCGATAGAGTATCAACGTTTCAGAATCAAAACATTTACCTAAATTTGATCCTATATATCCAATTTAGATACTTGTGCACTCATTAACATTTAATTTAATTAGTCACTGCAAAATCATACCATATCCAGCCGGCCTTGAGACATCAAACATATGGACATTCTGACATAATTCTTTGGAGGAAACCTGCTGCCGCCACATAGGCTACTCTTTCCGATAAGCAGCAAGTTTTTTTTTATATGCACTGTCCCACAGACAGGACAGCACAAACCACAACCTTTGATGAACCACTTATGGACCACTGGTTGGAACGGAAAATAGCCCAAACTGCAAATGGATCCACTGAGAAGGATCGATCCGGTGACAGGTGGACACTCTACCGCCTGAACTACGTCCCGCTCCCGCTCCCCCCTTGCACAAACTGCCACCGATGTGGGGAGTAGCTGGCAATAAGGAGCATCTATCGTGGATGCGGCGAAACCACGGCCCACTCTTCGGCCAACCAGTGCAGGGTTCTCCCACCAACCGCCAATAGCCGCTTCACAGAGACACCGTTCCCCCTCCCCGCCCCCCCCCCCCCCACACACACACACTAGCGCTTCCCGTAGTCGCGGCCCATAGTCACCTCATACACCCACCCACACACACACACACAACCCTTAGTCGCCTTGGTGACGTCAGCATTCTGGGTGTGAGGGCACCATGACATGACAGTTCACGCCAAAACAACAGAGTTTGAAGGGTAACATATATTGGCCTGTGACACTAACAATTCTATGGCTAATTTCCGCCGACTATATTAGCAGCTAGTTATATGATCAAATTGTTACAATTGTGTGCTCTTCTTTCATATATATATATATTATTATATACATGAAAGAAGAGCACACAATTGTAACAATTTGATCATATAACTAGCTGCTAATATACAAGCATTATTCGAGTATAAATGGATATATGTGTGATGCAAGACGAATTATGCAAGTAGTAATGTATGGAAGATCATATATTATATTGTCATTCTCTTCATCACATACCAAGCCATACTAGTGGTGCCTTAGAATGTGCCACAATCCACTGCACCTAAGTGTATATATATATATATATATATATATATATATATATAAATCCTCCGATGTGACTGACACTTGTCAACATCCGGTGGAGGTGAGGATGGCCGCAGGTGGTGCCACCGGTACAGTGATGGGTCTTACGGAGTATAACAATATAATAATTCCCTTACATATCTTTATACTTGCATAATGTGTTATACATCATATATATATATATATATATATATATATATATATATATTCACACACACACAACGCTGTTGGTTGTGGAGTTAGTAAACAAAGTGTTTACTATGGTTCAAACTGTCAGAACAGGAAATAGAGAAGACAGAAGAAGGGTCAGAAGCTCACTTCCTACTCCCCCCCCCCCCCACACACACACACTCCACGTGGCCCTTCCGCCTACACACGACGCATACACAGGTAGGCTGTACATGATCAGGTAACCGACAGCTGGTCAGCACCTGCCACCTCCACAAACCGACCCTGTTATTAATTAAGGCATGGTCCAGAGACTAGGATTACGGACCCACCTGACTCCATTGCAACGCAATAAGGGCCAGGCCTGTTGGTTATCAGCTAGCACACACACATATATATATATATATATATAATGCATAACGCATTATGCGAGTATAAATGCAAGGGGAATATGTGTATTATAATGGATTATAATAATATAACATAACGTAGCAAAATCCAAGGAGTTTGAAAGTGAGCAGAGTGACAGTTGGCTCATGGTATAAGAGGCGGGGGAAGTAGAGAATGCCCCGCTCCGCAGCAAATAACATGGAAGAAGATGATTACTGGGAAACATTTAAGGGGCTGCCGTTATTTATATCCACATAATAAATTGCATAGTACATATATATTTATTATTGCACATTCGATATTACATGTATTCGAAGTCGCGCACCCACCTTGATCAGGAGTGCGCGAATGGGGCACCACCTGTGGAGCGCAAATTGTACCAATACGTGACAGTATGTCTGTCACTTCGTCTGTAATTTTCTTTTTTATGTAGGTAGGGCATATAGTTCCCCTGCCACTCCACACTCCACAATAAATAGACTCAGTCCAACTCTGTCTTCTTCCTTCTTTGCCGGAGTGGTTATATACTCTATATATATATATATTCCTCCATGGCGCATTGGTCGTGCCCCCCACCCCCCAGCTGATATGACTCGTCCTGATATGACCTTAGATGTTGCTAGGACGTGAAACAACAATAAACAAACAAAGGACCAGACGCGATGGCCGAATGAGTTGAGTATCCTGCCTCCCGTTCTGATAGGTTTGTGGGATTCGAAACCTGGCCGGGTCAAACCAATAACTTTAAAATTGGATACTTGTCGCTACCTAGCGTGACCTTAGATATTGCTAGGACGTAAAACAACAACAAACAAACAACAAACCTAGCCTGGCGCTCGGCATTAATAATACTAGGATAGGACAAGGAACAGTGGAATGAGGAATACCAATTGTCCACGATTGATAACAAAGAATCTGCCCTGATTAATCAACTAATGTACAACTAAAAAATTAAACAATTTAAAGTTCTAAGCTTAATTTTTGTTAAATTAATAATTTGTTGGTGTTCTCTGTGGTGGAGTGGTTAGAGTGTCTGACTTTTGAAGGTCGGTGGTTCGATTCCCAATGCCCCCATCTCTGCCAATTTGGATTTCCACCTCTGTGTATAACTTACAGAGTCATCAAAGGCCAGTTGCTCTCATACCATGTCTATGTGGTGTGGGAGGTTAAAAATCCCTTGGGTCGGTAAAAGTGTAGCTGGGGCTTTCTGTCTACAAACTGGCTAATGGTGAAAACAAGCCTATTCAGGCTTATCCGTGATAGGCAGTATAAATCTTCAAAAAATAACAAATACAAAAATTTAAAATATAAAAACAAAAAAAGACAACACCCGTTGGTACATCCGAACCCTGCGCCGTGTGAAGGACACTCCACCTTCCGCGCCGCCTAGTGACAAACGCTGCCGTAAGAAGCCGGCCGGCCGTAGCGGCGCCCCGTTATTGTCGGGGGTTAATGGTTAAAGTGCGAGCTCCACCCATGCGTGACGCGTTTAATGCAGGGCGCCCTTGATGCCTCGACCTCACACTGACACTGACAACAGCCACCTGAAATGCGCATGCGCCAACATTACGACGAACGCTGGCGCCGGTTCAGCAGTGCTTCTTCACTCGCCCGCTCCCTCCGCTGCACCATGTTTGTTTGTTGTTGTTTTGCGTCCTAGCAACATCTAAGGTCATGTCAGGATGGGTACCGATTTGTGACAGTGCACACTCATGATGACTTTATAGTGCTGCCCCACTGGGAAACCAGGCCACCAGCACCATGACCTGATATCCCACTCAGTCACATTATCCTGACACTGGGCCAACCAGTCCTGGCCCTATCCTAATAATGCCAAACACCAGGCTAGAAAGCGACAAGTACCAATTTTTAAGTCATTGGTTTGACTCGACCAGGATTCGAACCCACAAACTCATGGGTGCGGATCTCCCGATCTCCCAAAACAGGAGACGGACGCTCTACTCATTCGGCACCCCGTCTGGTCCCCGCTGTACCATGTTTTATGCGTGTGGGGGGGGGGGGAGGTGTATATAAAGTGGTGTTTTTTTTCCCAACCTGCATTATGGAGTTATATTCAACCTGAAAATATGGAGTTATATATAACAAGATATATATAACACTTCCTAGCTCATATACCATGTCACCTTCTACCACTCAGAATCAGATATCATATATATATAATAATTATATATATATATATATTTATAAGTATGTGAGGTATAAACTACTTATGCTAATATTATTCATGTATGTAAGTCTCTTGCTTTCTTAATATGTTTCTATTATCTGCATCTATTCATGTAACCTCCTTTCTGATATGTTCTTGGGTAGTTGGGTTACTGGAGGTCAGGCTGCAGCCTGGAGAGCTGGAGATCTGCCTTCAAGCAGCGCCCCTAATTCCCCTCCTACCCTCCAGGTGGCGCCTCACCCCCCTACCATCTGCCATTTGTAACTCATTATTACATATCACAAATATACATATATCTGTGTGTGTGATATTATGTTGCTATATATATATTGGTGTGCGCACACACTCTCTCACTCTCATCTATAATATATATACATATATATATATAGTCATGGCATGATGACCAAACTATTGAATTCTATCAAGTTCCATAACGATATTGATATATGCATACACATGAAAATAACTTTGAATTATCTGTCAGCATATGTATATTTTCATCCTACTGTATTATGTTGCTCACTCGCTACATATATATATATAGAGAGTATAATGAATTATACGTATATAAAAGGGGCGGAGCTCTCGCTGGTTTATCTGTAATATTATTACGATATTATTCTGTTATTTATATTGTCCAATCGCTGACTTGCCCGGATTTGCCCCGGTTCTGGCTACCCCAGCGCCACCACCTGTGGGTTCCGGGCACTACTTGCCCGGGCTGTCAGTCTCTCTCCTGCCTCTGAAAAGACAACACCTACACTCCAAGCTCCCAAACAGTCTACTTGTTACCTGTTTGCTACCCGGAGTCTACTTTTTCGTGCCTGTCTTCCGCGATCCGGACGACCGTGCCTCTGAGTCGATTACCTGGTTGGACACCATCAGGATCGATCGACACAAGAATTCACATGGATGACGGTATCGTGCCTTAGTTAGATTCGTCGGTCGCTGATTAACGACCGTCGATCAGCTGATAAGTGTGTCGACTGCATTCATTTACAGGGGAGGGACCATAATTTTGAGAGTGTCGATATTCAAGATTGAAATATATACGTTAAACTGAAATAAGTTACTGATCGTACGTATATTGAGCTAGATCGACCCAGAACTCTCTCCGTTTAAATGTAACGGCTCCTAGGTCGCCGGGTGCAGGTTCCAGCTGAACGATTAATCCGCTTAATCCGCTTAACTCGGGTCCGCTTTCATGCCTGGGGGCCTCTATTGTTCGGAGTGTGGATCAAACCACGACACTCAAGAGCAATGTTCTTGTGCTAAAACAATCGACACACCTATAACCAGGTCAGGTATGGCTACGCGCAGTAGCACATCGACGACTAAGAATGCGAGATCGGTAGGTAGTGTCGACGAATTTGATTCGACAGCTTCCAACTTCGCCGATTTGTCGCTGGACGAGCGCGAGTCGAGTGCTCGCGCGGCCATCGACAAACTCAAGGCAGAGATGCGGGTCACGGCGCTGGAGGACGAATTGGACGACCTCCGAGCGGAACGTGACAGAAGGCGAATCAGACGGCGGACGACCATGAAGGACGACCAACAGGACGTTCCGGCGCAGACAACCCGTGACGACGCGGACGACCGACTCCAGCTAAAGGATGAACGACGGACGACGGACGCAGCACCTTTACCGCCGAGTTGGACGAGAGGGACCGACCACGTCGACTCGACCCACGGTCGATCGCGTCGACACTCAAGGGGGTCGAGTAGGAGAAGGAGGCGGGAGTCGAGGTCGAGTAGCGACGGAAGCTCATCACGGAGGCGGCGCAGTAAGTGGTCCTTGAGAAAGTATGGGATGGGAAAGGATGTCAGGAAAATGAACCCCCATGAACTTGTGAAGGCTTCATGTGACTGGTGCCTGGACATTACTTCCCTCACAAAATCTGACTACAGATCGTTTATCCAACATATCGGTTTCATATCAACGCGGGCACGGGAAGATCATTACAAGGACGTTGCCCATGTCAACCACGTGCTTGCCATTCGCAAGCTCGGGGAAAGCATCGGGTTCGCGGCATTTTCAAAAGCACACCAAGATGAAAGTATTGAACACTACGGCCCACACAATATGAAGATCAAGAGACAAGCGACTAACACATACAGTGCTCGGAGAAGATCACCGGGCAACAACCCGAAGAAGGCTTGTTACGCCTGGAACGGCGATTCAGGCTGCCTAAGATCGGACGACGAGTGCCGCTTCGCCCACGCTTGTTCAAGATGTGGCGCTAAATCGCACAAAAGGTCAAGATGTAAAGATTGACGTGCTCGGACCTTCAACAACTATAGCCCCCCGACTACAACGGTCCTTCCAGCATCAATTCGGACCCGTCCCCGCTCCGCTCCGGTCAGAACAGTGGATTGGGAAAGAGACTCAAAGATTGAGTTGGGGAGGGATTGCCGGATCGGTGATAATAATCGCAATTCTGAAGTCGTTACTGGCTATAGTCATAATGTTGAATTTCTTTGCAGCAGTGATCATTCTAAAGATAGCAGTGATTCTAGGACTGTCAACCCTAACCGGACTGAACATCGCAACTTCTCTGATAATGATTGCATGCCATGTCTTGCTCTTTCAGCGGGGGTCGAGATCTGTGACGGTGCGGGGGGGGGGTTGAGGTCAGTCTTACTCATGATCGGAGTAAGGTCTTGCGCTGGGAGCAGCCTGAGGGCGCCAGCAAGGAGGATCGCCTATTTGTAGAGCAGACCGCATCGGGTGGCCTGCTAGTCTACGTTAGCGAAACCAAGGGGGCGCCTCCACAGAGTTTTCAGGTATCTCGCACCTGTGTGGACGGGATCTGCACTTGTAGCCACTTGATAGCGGGCAAACCGAGCCAATTTAAACCGTGCAGGTGGTTCGCTGAAATATGTCTTCGGGGCGATTGGGACCCAGATTGGGTTTATCTGTTGATAGGCGTCACCTTTGGTTTTAGGGTGATTAACCCAGGGGTTGAGGTCTCCTATATTCCAGACAAGCCCAGGAGGAAGGCTAAGTGGGAGTGTGACATAATTAATAAGAAATTCCTCGAGGAGGAACGGGAGGGCCTCATTTCTAGGGTAGATGCCCCCCCTCTCTGCACGCACGAGGCCTTCGTCGTCCCTAAAGACGATGGCGGAGGTCGGGTTGTTATCGACTGCAGTATGCCTTCGAACGAATCCGTGAACAACTTCACTGATGAAGTCCGGACCAAATTCTCATATAAGGGCCTCGATGATGTAACCGAGATGCTCGAGAGGGGTGACTATATGGGGACGATAGACATAAAGGACGCCTATCGCGCAGTCCCCATCCACCCTGATGACCGCCAGCGTCAAGGCCTTCGCCATGGCGATGAGAACCTCGATTACTTTGTTGATAATCGGTTGAGCATGGGCCTGTCATCGAGCCCCTTTATCTTTTCCAAGATTTCGGACTTCATCGTGAGATGCGGTGTTCGCGAAGGCTTGGCCAGAGTCGTAAACTACCTGGATGACTTCTGTCTAGTCGGGGGGACGCGTTCGGAGGTCCAGGGCGCTCAGAGAACCCTCATCCATATCTTGAGAAGACTGGGTTTTTTTGTTAACTTCAAGAAGGTCAGTGGTGTCGAGACCAAGGTTAGGTTCCTTGGCATATTCATAGATTCTGTACGCCTCAAGCTTAGCCTTCCTCCGGATAAATTAGAGAGAACATTAGAGATCCTCCGCAAACTACGGGGGCGCAAGAAGGCCAGCAGAAAGGAGCTGGAGCAGGTGGGCGGGTTGCTCGCTCACTGTGCCAAGGTCGTCCGGGGCGGGCGGACCTTCTCTAGGCGGATCTATGATCTCATGTCTACACTCAAGCAACCTTTCCATAGAACGAGGCTAGGCACTGGAGTTAGGGAAGACCTCGACTGGTGGTTGAATTTTGCAAGTAACTTTAACGGGAAAGCCAAGATTCTCGGTAAATTTGCCCCAGTTGTATCCTGTTACAGCGACTCTTCCAAGTGGGGCTTCGGTGCCCTGCATGGCAGCGATTGGACTGTCGGTGCATACACAGACGCGACGGAAGACATCCTTGACGAGTACGTTGGTCATCACCACTTCCGCCCTCCGGAGGATGTCTGGACCGCCCACATCAACGTGCAGGAGATGTGGGCGGTCTACGCATCCTGCGTCCGTTGGAGTGCGGGCTGGGGCGATACTGCGGTCATTTTCGTCACCGATAGCTCTGTTGTGCAGGCAGCCCTTAATACTGGCAGGTCTAGGAGTGCCGAAATCATGCACTTCTTGCGCAGAATATTTTGGTTCTCGGTTAAATACAATTTTACCTTTACTTCTGTTTATATACGTAGTGCTGTTAATGTAGTATGTGATGCCTTAAGTAGACTGTGTGACAAGGATAGTGCCGCTAGAATCAGGAGTGTCGATGGTGCCAGAATGCTCTGTTGCAGCGACACTTTTGACCAATCACTCGTCTCTTTCAGTGAGGGCAGCCCTGAGAGCCGAGCAGCAGCAGTACCAGCATCAAGCATACGCTCAAAACTCAACAATAGCGAGGGCCACGCAAATCAAGAAATATTTAAGATATGCTGAGCTTTTTCATTCTTCTAGGTCCCCCATACCATGCTCCGAGGAGCAGGTGGCCCTATATGCCGCCTGGTTGGCAAGGGACCTCAAGTATGTATCGGTCATCAACTACCTCAGCGGCCTAAATTACTTCCTTAAGCAAAACGGCGAAAGGCCTATAGACTATACAAACTTTGTCCTATCTTCCACGCTCAAAGGTATTCGTAGAGCTAAGTCTGATATCCCGAGGCGCGCTATGCCCCTCCTTCCCCATATGCTTCGCAAGATCTTCGCCTTGTTAACTAATAACCCCGGCCACGTCGCCTGGCGTGCAGCAGTTCTCTGCTCATTCCGAGGGCTGTTGCGTAAGTCCCAGGTCACCTTGTCGGATTCCTCCTTATTGAGATCAGACTTCCAGTTTTATGACTGGGGGCTGGTTTTGACTGTCCGCCGCTCCAAGACGATCCAGTTTAACGAAAGGGTCCTCGAGATCCCTATATCTAGGTGTCTTGATACTGACATGTGTGCGGTTTATTGGACCGAGCGGCATTTCAGCCAGATTGCCGCCAAACCATCTCAGGCAGCCTTCCGCATTCCATGCGGCGGCGGGAGTTCCGCCCCCTTCCCTTACTCGGCCTATCAGGAGACCCTAAAGATTTTCTCAGCCAGGGCGGGGCTCGATGCCGCCTCCCTCTCGTCCCACTCACTTAGGAGGGGGGGTTGCACCTTCCTTTCCATGTGCGGAGCCACCATAGAGGAGCTGAAGGTCCGGGGCGACTGGGCGTCCGAAACTGTCTATTCATACCTCAAGACACCGCTCGGCACAAGGATTGTGAACGACATGAGGGTCGGGGTGGCGCTATGTTCGAGTCGGGCTGGCGTTGGGTTGGGGGGAGACGCTTAGGCGTCTCCTTGGCCTATATTTTGCTGCCCTGACGCAAATAAAGTCTCCTACCCATCACCGCTCTTGTCTCTCTCCTTGCCGTAGCCCAACTTTATAGAGAGTATAATGAATTATACGTATATAAAAGGGGCGGAGCTCTCGCTGGTTTATCTGTAATATTATTACGATATTATTCTGTTATTTATATTGTCCAATCGCTGACTTGCCCGGATTTGCCCCGGTTCTGGCTACCCCAGCGCCACCACCTGTGGGTTCCGAGCACTACTTGCCCGGGCTGTCAGTCTCTCTCCTGCCTCTGAAAAATTTTTGTTTTCTTTTTACCGGTAGCCTATATTTTGCTGCCCTGACGCAAATAAAGTCTCCTACCCATCACCGCTCTTGTCTCTCTCCTTGCCGTAGCCCAACTTTATATATATATATAAAATAGGCTATGACTCTGGAGGATAAAATATAGAGATGAGACGAGGAGTGGTGGAAGCCTACCTTTATTTCCGAGGCCCATATGGCTGAGCAATAAACAGCAGTAACAGGAAAAAATTCGGAGCTCACGTGATCGTAACGCACGCTGGCTGGGCTATGGCTACATGGATATGGCACCAGCCAGGCATAGAGGGTTCTGGCCCGCAGCAAATATATAGAAATAAATAAGATGTACATAATAAATAGTGAGGAATTAATTAAAGTACGATAAAAAGGATAGGATATAAACTCCACCCCTTTATATTCATATAATAAATTATATAGCACATATATCAATATCATAAATGTATGCATATATCAATATCGTTATGGAACTTGATAGAATTCAATAGTTTGGTCATGATGCCATGACTTTCTTATCCATATATAATTTAATGAAAATAAAAAAATATATATATAAGAGTCACAATCTCCATGCAGTAGTTCTAACAATTGGTGCATGTTATATATAAGAGTCACGATCTCCGTGCAGTAGTTCTAACAATTGGTGCATGTTATATATAAGAGTCACGATCTCCATGCAGTAGTTCTAACAATTGGTGCATGTTATATATAAGAGTCACAATCTCCATGCAGTAGTTCTAACAATTGGTGCATGTTATATATAAGAGTCACAATCTCCATGCAGTAGTTCTAACAATTAGTGCATGTTATATATAAGAGTCACAATCTCCATGCAGTAGTTCTAACAATTGGTGCATGTTATATATAAGAGTCACAATCTCCATGCAGTAGTTCTAACAATTGGTGCATGTTATATATAAGAGTCACAATCTCCATGCAGTAGTTCTAACAATTGGTGCATGTTATATATAAGAGTCACAATCTCCATGCAGTAGTTCTAACAATTGGTGCATGTTATATATAAGAGTCACAATCTCCACAGTAGTTCTAACAATTGGTGCATGTTATATATAAGAGTCACAATCTCCATGCAGTAGTTCTAACAATTGGTGCATGTTATATATAAGAGTCACAATCTCCATGCAGTAGTTCTAACAATTGGTGCATGTTATATATAAGAGTCACAATCTCCATGCAGTAGTTCTAACAATTGGTGCATGTTATATATAAGAGTCACAATCTCCATGTAGTAGTTCTAACAATTGGTGCATGTTATATATAAGAGTCACAATCTCCATGCAGTAGTTCTAACAATTGGTGCATGTTATATATAAGAGTCACAATCTCCATGCAGTAGTTCAAACAATTGGTGCATGATATATATAAGAGTCACAATCTCCATGCAGTAGTTCTAACAATTGGTGCATGTTATATATAAGAGTCACAATCTCCATGCAGTAGTTCTAACAATTGGTGCATATGGGGCTTAGTGAGCACAGGGGATTAGCGTAACGTCGGTTTCAACACGGATTAGATCAAGTGGATTAAGGCCTAACTGAGAGGTGACCTAACTAACAATGCCCATGTCGTCATATAGGCCATTATATTAGTAAATACGCCAGTGTGAAGGATGAAAGTAAGTATCCGGTATGCTAATTGCTTATCAACTCATATATCTTCACATTAAAATGCCTCACATCAAAATGCTTCGAGCGAAATAAAAATGACTCCCTATCCCAATAAAGTCGCCTAGCCATTTTCGAAAACTGTTTCCTAAGTCTAAATTGACACCCGATCGTCATAGACCTGGTAATAGTTGGGGTGTTTTTGAGGGGGGGGGTGGAGTAGTATAGAAGTAGAAGAATTTTAAAGTTAAACTACGACAGCTTTAATTGTTGCTTGGTACATTCATTGAGTAAAGCGGCATAGTCTGATGAAAGCATAAACTTTTCTAAAGGAAAAAAATTACCTCAATTTGATCCCATATATATATCCAACTTAGACATTCATTCAAGTCATTAAAATGTAATTTAATTAATCACTGCTAAAAGTAAAACATACCATATCCAGCCAGGCGAGAAATATGATCAATTATAACCTCGTTGCTTTGACTCGGCTGGGATTCGAACCCACTGTAACGCTCGAATCTATGGTTGTGTAGGCAGGCTATAGTGAAATCAATACAGGCAAAAAGAGAAAGGAAGAGTATAAAGAGTGAAAGAAGAGAGAGAGTCAAGCCCTCAGGTTTATTATTTATATGCTACATGGATCTAGTATAGTGTGTCACCTCACCCCATTCTCCCAATGAGAAACAAGCATTTCTAGCTCCACCAATGAGAAACAAGCATTTCCGGTCTCCATGGTTAGAGTGATCTGCCCACCACCACCAAGCGGTGTGGCTCCCTTGGCCACCACCTGCCTTGAGCTGAGTGTGTGGTGATCCATGACTAGCAGAGGGAGGAGGGGGTAGTGGGTAGGGCTCTGAGTGCCCCTCACACGCTATCTTACTAGCACCACAATGTCTATTTACCAATCAATCAAGTACCACCAGCAACTCCATAAACAATTCTATGCACCTGGCCCAATATACCTGTTTCACAAATAGAACATTTGCATTCCCCCACCAATGCATCATTATCGGAATATGTTACACCACGTCCTGCAACACCGGAAGTTGAGTGCCCGCTTTCTGTTACTGTTAGGCAGCTCATGGGATTCTAAACCCTGAGGTTCAAAAACTGGTCGAGTCAAGCCAATGCCTCGAAAAATGTATCCTTGTCGCAACCTAGACTTGTCAAAGGCTTGACTAGGAATGGTTGTTTGCTGCGCATAGCGTATCCTGACAGTAGCGGCCTAACATATTATTTTACTGGCACTTAACCCCGCCCTTATATGACCTTAAATGTTGCTAGGACGTAAAACAACAACAAACAAGCAAAAAACAAACTGGCACTTAATGCGCTTGAACCGGAAATGGTGGCTGAATAAGTAGAGCGCAGGCTTCCCATGTGGAAGGAGGGGAGTTCAAATCCCAGCGAGTTACACCAATGACTTATAGAATTGATATTTGTCGCCACCAAGCTGGGTGCTCAGCATTAAAAGGACAGGGGCAAGGATTGGTCAGCACAGTATCAGGATAATGTGACCGTGTGGGATATTGGGTAATGGTGCCAGTGGCCTGGTCTCCCAGTGGTGCAGTACTGTAAGGATAAAGTTGCCATGTGTGTGCACTGTCACAAGTCGGTACCCGTCCTGATATGACCTTTAGTGAATGTTACTAGGACGATAAACAATAACAAACAAAATGTAATGCGCTTGACAATTTGAGCCGGGCTGTTTTGTAATTTTCTGCGCTTGCGCCAGAACCCCTTCATCGAACAGTGCTATATAATATTGTCGACATTGATAGCGGGGTGTGGATGTGGAGGTGAGTGTGGGGGTGTAGAGGTGAGTGTGGAGGTGTGGGGGTGGCGGTGAGCGTGGTGATGTGGGGGCGAGTGTGGTGTTGTAGGGGTGGGGGTGGGTGGAGTTTGGTGAGGTGGGGTGTGAGGGTGTGTGGTGGTGTGGGGGTGAGCGTGGTGATGTGGGGGTGAGTGCGGTGATGTGAAGGCTGTGGGGGTGAGTGTGATGTGGGGGTGTGGGGGTGAGCGTGGTGATGTGGGGGTGAGTGCGGTGATGTGAAGGCTGTGGGGTTGAGTGTGATGTGGGGGAGTGTGGGGTGAGCGTGGTGATGTGGGGGTGTGAGTGGTGATGTAGAAGTGCGGCGGTGTGCGGTGTCCCGCCTTAATGAAGGCGCTAGCAGCGTGCGGCTCCTGAATGCCGGCTTCCTATGGCGCGTGCGTGACGCGTCGTGCGTTTAGGGGCGGGCCCCGGTGGCGCGGCCGGCCGGCGGTGGCTGGCCTCTCGCCCGGGCGGTTCACTCGGGAGGGTGTGGAGGGCGCCCGGTAGACAATAACGGGTCAGACCGTCTATCTGACCACAGCGACCGCAGCCGCTAGTCAACCACTTTGAGATCACCTGTCTGCGCTATGCCTTACATTACAAAGGGTTCACATGCACACGCACACACACGTACACACATGCACACACAGGCAGACACAGGCACATACAACTAAAGCACACAGGGCGATGCACAGGCACACACAGGCACACACATATATATAGCCACATGTACACAACCACATATATACAGCCACACAAGCATACACACAACCACAGACACACTCAGGCACACACAGGCACACACAGGCACACACATGCACACACAGGCACATACAACTTCAGCACACAGGGTGATGCACAGGCACACACAGTCACACACATATATATATAGCCACATGTACACAACCACATATATACAGCCACACAAGCATACACACAACCACAGACACACTCAGGCACACACAGGCAAACACATGCACACACAGGCACACACATGCACATACAACTAAATCACGCAGGGCGATGCACAGGCACACACATATATAGCTACATGTACACAACCACATATATACAGCCACACAAGCATGCACACAACCTCAGCCACACGCAGGCACACACAGGCGCACACATGCCCACTTACAGGCACACACATCATCACAGAGACACACTCAGACACACCCAGGAACGCAGAGACACACACACATACACATACACACTCAGACACACACAGACACAACCAGACACAGAGTCACACACACAGACACACACATACACACACAGACACAACCAGACGCACACAGTCACACACACAGCCACATACACACAGACACACAGAGGGTTATAGGCGGCCACCCTGTCGCCAAGTGATTAGCAGCAGCCAGAGACCAGTTATCTCGCCTTCTCCTCACCCGGCGCGCGGTCTCGCCTGGTCCCGCGTGGTCTCGCGTGGTCTCGCGTGATCACGAGAACCCCCCCCATCCCACCTCACCCCCACACAGCCGCAACCCCCGGGTTGGAAGGCGTTGGCGTTGTGCGGGGGTTGGGGGAGGGGGAGCGGCTCGCAGCCATTCTCATCAAAGATCGAGATTAATTCTGGCACACTCTTGGCGGGCGCTCAGAAATGTGATCTCACTCGCCTAATTAGATATGACATGTTTATTCTGATTTTGATGGCGCTTTGTGGCCGGGCTTATTTGACTGAGCGCCGAGCTGGTTTCAAAGCGGGTTCTGATGTCGTCTGGCTGTGGCTGTGGCTGTGGCTGTGGCTGTGGCTGTGGCTGTGGCTGTGGCTGTGGCTGTGGCTGTGGCTGTGGCTGAGGCTGTGGATGTGGCTCAATGCGACTCCCCATTATGTGTCCCCATTCTACCCCCACCCCACTCCACTCCTCCCCTCCTTCCCCTTCCTCCCTCCCTCTTGCCTCTTGCCTCATCACTCGCGTCTCCCCACTCGCATCCCCCTCTCCCCTCCCTCTCCCCTCCCTCTCCCCTCCCTCTCCCCTCCCTCTCCCCTCCCTCTCCCCTCCCTATCCCCTCCCTCCCCCTCTTCCTCTCCTCCTTCCTCTCCCTCTCCCTTTTACCTCTCCCTCTCTCCCTCCCTCTCCCTCTCCTCCCCCTCCCTCTCGCTCTCCCTCTCCCTTCCCTCCTTCTCCTCTCCCTCTCCCCCCTCTCCCTGTCCTATCTCCCTACCCTCTCCCTCTCCCCTCTCCCTCTCCCTACTCCCCTTCTCTCCACTCCCTCTCCCCCTCCGCCACTCCCCCATCCCTCTTCCTCCAACCCTCACGACCCGGTTCACCTCCCGGATCCACTGCCCTCCCCTCGCCCTTCTCCCACCCCCGTCTCACCGCGATAATTCCATGGGAGATCAGAGGACTAAAGGCTTCCTTTCAAATGGCATCTGCGCCACCCTCCCTCCCCCTCCCCCACCCAATCCCCGTCCGCTCCGCTCCATCTAAGCGGGTTTCTGTGAGCGTGGCACCCAGAGAAGCGCCACGTGAAAGTGCGGATGACAGACTATCGATGCTGGTTTATCATCCTGTAGTTTCAGTAATTGCTGCTCGCCCAGCTCTCTGACCTGCGCGCTATGCTGCAGTGAGCATGCGTGACATTGGTTTTATCTAAGCCCCCCACCCCCCCACCAAACCCCCCATGCCATTCCCCCCCCCCCCACCCTCACCCTGTCCTCCACTCCCACTCTGTCACCGCACACACACATACTGTTACGCTTACCTCACACCTTAGATGTTGCTAGGACGTAAAACAACAACAAACAAATCTCAGGATCTCCATACTCTAATAATAATACGGGTATTCCTGAGTTCTGCTCATTTTTTAATTATTTTTTATTGAGGCTGTGTTTATACTGTCCATAGCATATAAGCTCGAGTACTCGGGCTTGTTTTCAATGCTGGCCAGCTGCAGTGGTGGAGTTATCTTATCACACAGTAGCAGCTGATAAGGTGTGATTGCCTGCATTACAGTAGCAGGTAAATGGTTGCTTAGTATGGTTAGTAATAGTAGTCTATGTTATTTCTTTTGGATTTTCTTGGTATATATATGTATATTATATTTTGTTCTACTCTCATTACTAGACTAGCCTCTTCATATTTACATATCATAATAGGCTTGCAAGTGGTTGTTGGGTGTGTTATCTGATTAATTTTGGCATGGTTACCTTCCATTGACAGTCCCGTTGGTGGGCCGTGACATATCTCATGCCCCCTTGCAAGTTGCAGTGTGGCTTAGTGGGGATTTCCTAGCCTTATTTTGCACAGATATCAACAGCTCGACCGTGAAGAGAATGGCAAGCACAACGTCATCCCCGGAGCATGGAGAGAGGCCCAAAACCTGCCAGACCTAGGCGCCTGCTTGCCGAGTCGCAGCTTCAGCCTACACGGCGGAGGTTGGGGGTTTGGAGCCACCCCCTCCTAATCCTACCAATACTCCTCATGGTAATACTCCTCTTTAAGGTTGCATTTAGATTAGATTATGTAGTGGTCTGCACTGACCTCTCAGGCAAGGAGCCGCATAGACAGGTAGGCATGGGTAGTGTGGTGATATCAGGGAGCCTATGTGGTGTAATGGTTAGCACACTGGCCTGGAATGCAAAGAGATGTGGGTTCGAGTCCTGCTCTAGGAGCAATATTTCCCATTTTCATCACCCCCACAACACTGGTTGCCATGACCATGATCATGTACAAGCTACAGTCTGTATAGTTGTTGAACCTACCCTGTGTATGTATGTGTTAGTGCATTGCCTGTATGTATGTAATTGTAAGCATTAAAAGACTTACAATTCCAGGGGGACGAGCGTAGTGGCCTGCACTGACCTCTCAGGCAAGTAACCACACAGACAGGTAGGCGTGGGTAGTGTGGTGATATCAGGGAGTCTAGGTGGTGTAATGGTTAGCACCGATTTTACAGTGAATCAAGAAGTGTTTTGGTATATATGCGTGGAGGCTTCGCCAACGCACAATATGTTTAGGAAAGAGTAGACAAAACATTGTAGTGGTCTGCACTGACCTCTCAGGCAAGGAGCTGCATAGACAGGTAAGCGTGGGTAGTGTAGTGATATCAGGGAGCCTAGGAGGTGTAATGGTTAGCACACTGGCCCAGAATGCAAAGAGATGTGGGTTCGAGTCCCACTCTAGGCACAATATTTCCCATTTTCATCACCCCCATGACACTGGTTGCCGTGACCATGATCCTATACAAGCTATGCGCTGTATGGTTGTTGAACCTACCCTGTGTATGTATGTGTTACTGTTAGTGTATTGCCTGTATGTATGTAATTGTAAGCATTAAAAGACTTACAATTCCAGGGGGACGAGTGTAGTGGCCTGCACTGACCTCTCAGGCAAGTAACCACATATACAGGTAGGCATGGGTAGTGTGGTGATATCAGGGAGCCTAGGTGGTGTAATGGTTAGTACCGATTTTACAGTGAATCAAGAAGTGTTTTGGTATATAGGCATGGAGGCGTCGCCGACGCACAATATGTTTAGGAAAGAGTAGACAAAACATTGTAGTGGTCTGCACTGACCTCTCAGGCAAGGAGCTACATAGACAGGTAAGCATGGGTAGTGTAGTGATATCAGGGAGCCTAGGAGGTGTAATGGTTAGCACTCTGGCCCGGAATGCAAAGAGATGTGGGTTTGAGTCCCACTCTAGGCGCAATATTTCCCATTTTCATCACCCCCATGACACTGGTTGCTTTGACCATGATCCTGTACAAGCTATGCGCTGTATGGTTGTTGAACCTACCCTGTGTATGTATGTGTTAGTGTATTGCCTGTATGTATGTAATTGTAAGCATTAAAAGACTTACAATTCCAGGAGGATGAGTGTAGTGGCCTGTACTGACCTCTCAGGCAAGTAACCACACAGACAGGTAGGCGTGGGTAGTGTGGTGATATCAGGGTGTCTAGGTGGTGTAATGGTTAGCACTGATTTTACAGTGAAACAAGAAGTGTTTTGGTATATATCCGTGGAGGCATCGCCGACACACAATATGTTTAGGAAAGAGTAGACAAAACATTGTAGTGGTCTGCACTGACCTCTCAGGCAAGGAGCCACATAGACAGGTAGGCATGGGTAGTGTGGTGATATCAGGGAGCCTATGTGGTGTAATGGTTAGCACACTGGCCCGGAATGCAAAGAGATGTGGGTTCAAGTCCTGCTCTAGGAGCAATATTTCCCATTTTCATCACCCCCATGACACTGGTTGCTTTGACCGTGATCCTGTACAAGCTATGTGCTGTATGGTTGTTGAACCTACCCTGTGTATGTATGTGTTAGTGTATTACCTGTATGTATGTAATTGTAAGCATTAAAAGACTTACAATTCCAGGAGGACAAGTGTAGTGGTCTGCAGTGACCTCTCAGGCAAGGAGCCACATAGACAGGTAGGTGTGGGTAGTGTGTTGATATCAGGGAGTCTAGGTGGCGTAATGGTTAGCACCGATTTTACAGTGCATCAAGAAGTGTTTTGGTATATATGCGTGGAGGTGTCGCCGACACACAATATGTTTAGGAAAGAGTAGACAAAACATTGTAGTGGTCTGCACTGACCTCTCAGGCAAGGAGCCACATAGACAGGTAAGCATGGGTAGTGTGGTGATATCAGGGCGCCTAGGAGGTGTAATGGTTAGCACAATGGCCGAGAATGCAAAGAGATGTGGGTTTGAGTCCCACTCGAGGCACAATATTTCCCATTTTCATCACCCCCACGACACTAGTTGCCGTGACCATGATCCTGTACAAGCTCTGCGCTGTATGGTTGTTGAATGTATGTATGTGTTAGTGCATTGCCTGTATGTATGTAATTGTAAGCATTAAAAGGCTTACAATTCCACGGGGATGAGTGTAGTGGTCTGCAATGACCTCTCAGGCAAGTAGCCACATAGACAGGTAGGCATGGGTAGTGTGGTGATATCAGGGAGCCTAGCTGGTGTAATGGTTAGCACACTGGCCCGGAATTCAAAGAGATGTGGGTTCGAGTCCCACTCTAGGCGCAATATTTCCCATTTTCATCATCCCCACGACAATTACATTAGAGTATTTGAGCTGTATGCTCAGGACAAGTTGGAGACTCACCATCAGGCCCCACTACATGTGGTAAGGATGCCCTGTTCAGTTTTGTCATGTGAAAACAATGAACTTGAATCTGCTGGTGTTTGCTGGGTGTATCCTAGATAGAATCTGAGGTTCGTTTGGTATTGCTTTTAACACCTTGTCAAGCTGCCTTTTGAATGATTGTACACTGCAGTTTGATTGATTTCTTATGTAAGCTGGCATTGTATTGAAGAGCTGAACTCCTCCTCAGACAGAAATACTTCCTTCCTGTAGTGATTTTGTTGACCACACCGATCAAATCATCACATTTTTTTGGAAATATATAGCATAGCAAGGATATGTACCCTCACCCACCCACCGCCACCACATGAACAAAACTTTCATAAGCCAAAGGTATAGCAAAAGAGTATTAATATTATAATGGATGTTTGTTGTATACTATATATATATATATACATGTACGATTTATCCTTCACGTGTTTTTTTAATCAAATGTATTTTGCTAATCTCAATTACATGACTAAATTACTACTTATCTACTCGAAAATCTGAAATTTTCTAGTATAACTTGCTATAACAGTATAAGGAGCGGTTGAATATATGATCTAGCATCGCCATTATGCGGTTCTCAAGACCTTCATTAACTCCACCTTCTCTTTCTACCAAGCAGTCCCCACTCCACTCCACCCCCATGTCCATAACCCCCCCCCCACACACACACACACACACACAACCACTGACTACCACAAGGGACGGGACTGGCACAATGTTAGACAGTCGCACGTGGGTTCTCTGTGGCGCGTGGGACACCAAGCCACGCCTCCGACCTCCACCCCCCAGCTTCCAACCCCGCAGTCCACAACCACCAGCCACCAGCCACCAGCCCCTAGCATTTAACTTCAATCCCCCGGCCCCCGGTTACGGCCCCCGGCGTCCCAGCTCCCCGGCTCCCCGGCCCCCGGCACCCAGCCTCCGCGCCCGGTCCCCGGCTCCCCAGCCCCAGCCCCGCCTCCCCAGCCCCCATCCCCAATCCCACAGCCCCAATCCCCCAGCCCCCAGCCCCCAGCCCCCAGCCCCCAGCCCCCAGCGCCCAGCCCCCAGCGCCCAGGCCCCATCCCCCAGCCCCAGGCCCCAGGCCCCTGCCCCCAGCCCCCAGCCCCCAGCCCCCGGCCCCCCCCAGCCCCCAGCCCCCGGCTACCAAACTCCCGGCCCCGGTCCTCATCCCCCCGCCCCAGTCCTCACCCCCCAGCCCACAGCCCCCAGCCCACAGCCCGCCAACCGCCGGCTCCGCAACCCCCGGTTGCGGACGCACACCCTGCGGCTGGCGCCCGTTGGCTGCGACCAGGAGAATATCACGGAAATCCGATAACATCCCACGGGCGCCCATTGATATTCTGGAGGGGGGAGCTTTGTCCACGCCGCGTCCAAAGTTAATTAGCCGACCGGGCACCTGTGACGCTAAATTCTCACCGACCATTTTCCCCAATTCAAAACCTAATCGGCGACGGCCATCACGAGACGATTTAGAAACCCCACCCCAGAAACACCTGCAACCCTGCAACCCTGCAACCCTGCAACCCTCCAACCCTCCAACCCTCCAACCCTCCAACCCTCCAACCCTCCAACACTCCAACCCTCCAACCCTCCAACCCTCCAACCCTCCAACCCTCCAACCCTGCACCCTTGCAACCCTCCAAACCTCAAACCCTCAAACCCTCAAACCCTCAAACCCTCAAACCCTCAAACCCTCAAACCCTCAGACCCTCAAACCCTCAAACCCTCAAACCCTCAAACCTTCCAACCCTCCAACACTCCAACCCTCGAACCTCAAACCCTCAACCCTCAAACCCTCAAACCCTCCAACCCTCAAACCCTCAAACCCTCCATCCCTCCATCCCTCCAACCCTCAAACCCTCAAACCCTCAAACCCTCAAACCCTCAAACCCTCAAACCCTCAAACCCTCAAACCTTCCAACCCTCCAACACTCAAACCCTCGAACCCTCAAACCCTCAAACCCTCAAACCCTCAAACCTTCAAACCCTCAAACCCTCAAACCCTCAAACCCTCAAACCCTCAAACCCTCAAACCCTCCTCCAACTCAGAACCACAGTGTCGCAGGGTTGGAAGACGCGATCACTCAATGAGCAGACCCACTGTTTCGATTTGTGTTTATTTAGTATTCTTTTTTATTAATACTTTGCCACCAGTGAATTAATTCCTTGTGAATTAATTCGTATTTTATTTTATTGTTTAAATTGGTGGAGATTACTAGGTGTGGATTAACAAAGTATCCGCAACATGGTGGTGGCGCGGCCATTTTGCATTGAGCAGCGCCCTCTAATTGGGGTAATCACGCACTAAACGCGCCGTGCAGACCTTTACATGCAATTACCTCAGGGTGACGTGTAAGACGAGAGAGCGGGGTGTGTGGCGGGGCGGGGGGTAGCGGGGCGGGGTGTGGCAGGGTGTGGCAGGGAGGGGAGTGGACCTTTGATGGCCGCGGCTATTACCAGAAACTTACCCCTTTCCCCTGCCCCCTACCCCCTTCCCCTACCTCCTACCCTCCCTTATCTCCCACCCCCCTCCTCTCCCCATCCCCCTCCCCTCCTTCCCTCCTCCCCCTCCATCTTCCCCCTCCCTCTACCCCTCCCTCAGCCCTCCTCCCCTTCCCACCCCTGGTCTAACCACTCACCAGCGGACAAGAAGGTATGGCCGAATGAGTTGATCGCCCGTCTCCAGTTTTTTTTTGGTATATCGTGGGATTCGAATCCATGGGTGGACAAAACCCTGATGGACTGAAACCAATGAGTTACACATACTTGATATGTGTTGGTTCCTAGCCAGGCACTCGGTATTATTAGGGTAGGGCAAGGACTGGTTGGCTCAGTGTCAGGATAATGTGATTGAGTGGGATATCATGCCATGGTGCTGGCAGCCTGGTCTTCCAAGTTCCAGCGGACTATGAAGTTGCCATGAGTGCACACTGTCACAAGTCCGTACTCATGCTGATATTACCTTAGATGTTGCCAGGATATAAAACTCCAACAACCAACCAATATACCCCCCCCCCCCTAAGCCCCGAACCACATCCCACCTCCTCTCTAACCACTCACCACCTCCCACAGCCGACACAGTGTAAAGAAACCAGCAATCAATCAATCAATCAAACCTCCCACAGCATCTGTAGCAAGCAGGGAAACGTTGTGGGACGATGACTCCTCATAGCCAGAACGAGAAAGGGAGCCTGTCTGCCATAAGAAATAAGGGGTTTAAGGGTTTCCCTACAACCCAGGGTTATCTGTGTAGGCAACGGCGGAAACCTCCATGCAGCCCTGTTATTGACAGGCATGTCAATGGGACCAGACGGGATGGCCGAATGACTTAAAAATTGATACTTGTTGCTTCCTAGCCTGGCACTCGGCATTATTAGGATAGGACAAGGACTGGTTGGCTCAGTCTCAGGATAATGTGACTGAGTGGGATATCAGGTCATAGTGCTGGTGGTGTGGTCTTCCAGTGGGGCAGCACTATAAAGTGGCCATGAGTGCGCACTGTCACAAGTCGATACCCGTCCTGATATGACCTTAGATGTTGCTAGGACGTAAAACAACAAACAAACAAACTGCATGTCAATGGTCAGAATCGGCGGACACATAAAGTTGCATAGTCCGATGGTTTTGAGCTTCTCTCAATTTCTGAGATAAACATTATTAGGTTGCTCAGTATAGTCTACCTTACTTTAGTTTGAATAATTTTATTTTAAATGGCTAACTTTTTAGATATTTGAAGTGCAAATGTGATAAATTAAAAAGTCCAACACCATTTGCTTATGTAGTAACACGTTCTATTAAATTCTGTCAGTATTCCCTTATATGTGATGACAAATGTTTAATAAAGTGCACCAGTATCTAAGTTAGATATGTAGAATCAAATCTAGATCATTGTTTTGATTTGAGTAAATTTGAAGTTTTCATCAGACCATGCAGCTATAAGCCTCGCCTTAAGGCCCTGTCACATTATGACGCATCTTGCAAGCATGCGGCCAAAGCGTAAAATCACTTTTTTACATCAAGAAGTGTCACACTTTTCGGCGGGGGGCAAAGCTGGACGTATACATGCCGTATACATAGCGTATGGCCAACGTATGACCAACGTATGGCTAACGTGCCTCCCAGCGATAAACGCTCGAATTATGCTCATGGTATGTTCACAGAATGCCGGTGAACATTATATATGTTATTCGATCGTCAGAACATGCCTCATACGTCACATACATCAAGACACGCTGGAGAAACACTAAACGTATGTGGGACATAGGTTATCCATACGTTGTCAGTATGTTGACTGTACATTCCCACTGCCTTTAATGTAGGTCAATGTAGTGAACAATGTTTGTCTAACATATGCCTAATGTACATTGATGTACACCTAACGTATACATAATGTACGACCGGTGTAAAATCCACAAGTTGTCGAACGTTGTCGTATGTCGAAAGTTTTGTGCATGCACACAACTTTGCCGACCCTCTGAGGTGCGACGCCATATCTCGATGAATGTTGACGTACATTGACATATACCAAAGAGTGCCTAATGCATGCATAATGCATAATGACCTATCCCGGCGAAGCTGCCAAAAATCACATACGTCGGCATACGTTGGCGCGATGCGTCGTAATGTGACACTGACAGCCCCTTAATCAAGAGGTGAATGTGTCCATTTGTTGTGCTTATTTGTGACAGTGCACACTCACTTTATAGTGCTGCCTCAATGGGAGACTGTTCCTTCAGCGCCATGATATCCCAATATCCCACTCAGTCCTATTAATTATCCTGATCCTGAGTAAGCCGGTTTCTTGCCCTATCCTACCTGGGTAAATGAAATGAGCAGATAAATTCTTAATTTAAGAAGCAAAATATATTCTTCACATACATCTTCATATTTATCCACTACTTTTGAGTTGAATAATATAATAAGAAATGTAGTTTAATGAATTTTAAAAGTGAAATCGACAGCATTCTATTGTCACCGTCTTGGCTTTTTGCATTCTCTCCCATTTCACAAACTCTGTGCCAATATAAGTAGCCATTTGATCCTGGAACCAGGAATTCCACTTCCTTTTCCATACTAAAGCAATTTTCGCCCTTATTTAGACTACGTTGAAAGTACAGGGTGAATCTTTTGTCTAATGGGAAGCCAACCAGCGCTCTTACCGAGTTAGTCATCCCGTCCAGGAAAGACAGATGCCTGGAGAGATACCCCATTCAACAGCCCCTGGGGCGGTGGCCTAATCGGTAGAGCGCCGGCCTCGCGTGCGGAAGGTCGAGAGTTCGGTTCCCGGTCGAGTCAAACCAATCACTTAAGAATTGAATACTTGTTGCTTCCTAGCCTGGCACTCGGCATTAATAGGATAATGTGACTGAGTGGGATATCAGGTCCTGGTGCTGGCAGCCTGATTTCCCAGTGGGACAGCACTATAATGTCGCCATGAGTGCGCACTATCAGAAGTCGGTACTCGTCCTGATAGGACCTTAGATGTTGCCAGGATGTAAAACCAACCAACCAACACACACCGCCCTCCCCTCTAAACACACACATGCCCAGCTCACCTAGGGGGCGCTCCGTGGGGCAGCGTCTCGCCGCAACCGGAAGTGCTCGTATGTGAATGGACTGCAGGTGGTGGGCAGGTTCCAATTTACAAATGGGGATTAGGTGAGTGTGGGTGTGGGGCTGTAGGGGTGTAGGGGTGTAGGCGTGTAGGCATGTAAGGGTGTGGGTGTGGAGTGTTGAGTGTGGAAGGTGGGATGTGGGGTGAGTGTGTGTGGGGGTGTCGGTGTGGGGGTGGGGTGAGGAGAGTGGGGCGTGGGTTGTGGAAGGTGGGATGTGCGGTGAGGGTTTGTGGGGGTGGTTGTGGGGGTGTATATGGTGGGGAGTGGGGTGTGGGGTGTGGCGTTGGAGTGTGGGCTGGAGATCCGCATAAAGGTTGTCAAAGGAGCAAACATTCTTGGAGCGACTATATTATTACCACTACACTGTTGTAGTAATATTATTATTATTGATCCTACATATGTAACTTCAATCCTGGTGAGGTCATGAACTATCTGCCGTTGCATAGAAGTGAATATCTACATTTGAAGGGGATATCTACATTTGATTCTATGGTACTACATTGTTGACCTGCAGACCACAATTAATTTTGCATGCTTTCATTTTAAATTTCACCAAAGATACTTCAAACTAATATCGATTATAATAAAATGAATATACTACATATATTTCACTACAACTCATTACATATGCAATATTTAACTTAATATATCCAGATTCTATCCTCAATATCTTTTTATTATCAGCTTGTTGCATGTGTTGGCTTTTCTTAGCATTTTTACTTTTCCGTCAATTTTTGGGGAAAGATGACTGCCCCTGTGGGATGAGGAGGCGCGGGGGGGGGGGGTGAGGGAGAGCAGGTAAATCAGTTGCTTGTTGCCTGTCTACCCACCATCACCTCCTGTCAACTCTGAGGCAGTCTTCCACAGTCCGATGAAAGCATCACATTTTCAAAACCAAAGCATTCACCTACATATTGATTCTAGATATGTAGCTTCAATACTGGTGCAGTCATGAACCATTTGTCGCTAAATTTGATCTTACGTATGTAACTTCAATACTAACTGGTGCACTTTTAACCATTTGTAGTCGCTGCATAGAAGGGAATATCTCAATTTGATCCTACGTATGTAACTTCAATACTAACTCGTGAACTGATTCACCATTTGTAGTCGCTGCATAGAAGGGAATATCTAAATGTGAAGAGTTCAGGCGCAAAAACCACATAAACGCCAATCCAAAAATGAAGTTTATATAAAGGATTTTTACCTGAAAATAAGTTTGCAGCTTACTGATTCCACTTTTCCTATGATCACATGGTTATGGAGCAATAAACAAAACAGTAGGAATATAAAAATATAACACTTTTTGCAAGTTTGGTTACAATGTTTCTCTTTATTTTTGGATTGGCATTTACATGGTTTTGCGCCTGAAATCTTCATTTGATCCTACTTATGTAACTTCAATACTTACTGGTGCACAAATTAACCATTTGTTGTCACTGCATTGAAGGGAATATATATTATTGATCCTACATATGTAACTTCAATACTGATGCAGTCATGAATTATTTGCCATTGCATAGAATGGAATATCTACATTTGAAGGGGATATCTACATTTGATTATATGGTGCTAAATTGTTGACGTGCAAAACACAATTAATTTTGCAAGCTTTATTTTAAATATCAGCAAAGATACTTCAAACTAATATCGATTATAATAAAATGAACATACTAAATTTATATCACTACAACTCATTACATATGCAATATTTAACTTAGTTTATCCAGATTCTATCATCAATATATTTTTATTATCAAAATGGTATTCTGTATTAAATTGCACTTTCATATCTACTGCTACAAACAGTGTCACATACCAGCTACTCGTGTTTTCTACACCATCCGCCCATGATGGGTTTTACAAGCTGTCAGCCTCTCTTCGGGTGGAGGTTTGTATTTGGCTGCCTTTCTGCTTGTTCTTTGTACTTTGCATTCATTAGCAGGAGATATTCAGTTACCGTATTGAATCTGTCCTCTCAAATTTTTATTTCTATAACTATATGGAGTCTCTGTCTGCCCTCTCTCACCCCCCCCCCCCTCTCTCTCTCTTTCTCTTTTTCTCTCTCACCATTTCTAGCCATCATATGTGTCTATTACTGATCTATCTTAGGCTCCTTCTACCGCACGCGGTACCCAATCGGTACAGCGCGGGCTTCCCATGCGGAAGGTCGAGAGTTCGATAACCAGCCACATATATATTGTGTAAGTCATTGCTTTGATTCGGCTGGGTATTTAGCTCCGACCTTCCGCATGGGAAGCCTGCGCTCTACCGATTCGGCCACCGCGTGCGTCTCAGCTATAACATAGTATGTAGGTGGATGGGGTGCGGTAGGATGTGGTGGGGGGGGGGGGGGTGTTAAGGAGGAAAACAGGAGTTTCCCAAAATTAGCGGACTCTAGGACTTCCAGGGACCCAAATCGGCCCAGCTTCCCAGCTTCCCAGCTTCCCAGCTTTCCAGCTTACCAGCTTACCAGCTTACCAGCTTACCAGCTTCCCAGCGTCCCAGTGTCCCAGCGTCCCAGCGTCTCAGCGTCCCAGCATCTCAGCATCCCAGCATCCCAGCGTCTGTGGCATCCCAGATTCCAGCATCCCACTTTACCACTTTCCCAGCGTCTCAGTGGTCCAATGCCCCAGTGTCCTGATGTCCCAGCGTCCCAGCTTCCCGATGTCCCAGTGTCCCAGTGTCCCAGTGGTCCAGCGTCCCAATATCCCAGCATCCCACTGGTCCCAGTGTCCCGATGTCCCAGTGTCCAAATCTCCCACAGTCCTAATGTCCCGGTGTCCTGGTGTCCCAATGTCTCAGTTCTCCAGTGTCCCAGTGTTCCAATCTCCCAATGTCCCAATCTCTCAATGCCCTGGTCTCCCGGTGTTCCAGTGTCCCAGTTTCCAATTGTCCCATTGCCCCAATGTCCTAGTGTCCCAGTGTCCCAGTATCCAATTACCCCATTGACCAATTGTTCCATTATCCCATTGCCCCAGTGTCCCAGTGTCCCAATATCCCAGTGTCCCAGTGCCCCAGTGTCCCAGTGTCCCAGTGTCCCGGTGTACCGGTGCCCCAGTGTCCCAGTGTCCCAGTGTCCCAGTTCCCCATTGCCCCAACGTCCTAGTGTCCCAGTGTCCCAGTGTTCCAGTGTCCCAGTGTCCCAGTGTCCAATTGTCCCATTCTCCCATTGTCAAATTGTCCTAGTGTCCCAGTGTCCCAATCTCCCAGTGTTCCAATGATCCAATATCCCAATATCCCAATGTCCCAATGTCCCAATGTCCCAATGTCCAAATATCCCAGTGCCCTAGTGTCCCGGTGTCCTGGCGTCCCGGCATGTCGGCGTCCCGGCGTCCCGGCGTCCCGGCATGTCGGCGTCCCGGCGTCCCGGCGTCCCGGCGTCCCGGCGTCCCGGCGTCCAGTGGCCCAGCCTTCAAGTGTCCAGTGATTACATAGAGCGAGTAATTGCTAATATGGATGTGACTTTCATTTCCTTTGTGGCCGAACAGCGCATGCCGTAATTCGCCTATTTGGCCAGAAAAATTCCTTTCATCCCACCTGCCCCCATCCGCACCTCCCTCCACCCCTCCCCACCCTCCCCTCCGCCATTCCGCTTCCTCCGATGGTTTCCCTGGGCGAATAATGTTGCAAAATGGAATGAAAATATTATTGAAGCGTGGGCGGCGGGCGCTCTGTTTGATTTATTATCACAATATTTTATTAGAGCGGGGCGGGCGGGCGGTCGGGCGGGTAGACCGGTGCGGGGCAACGGGCGCAAGGCGGGGCGGGGCGTGGCGTGGCGGCAAGGCGGGCCGGGGGTACGGCACGGCGGAGGGCGGCGGCTAACGCAGTCACTCATGTCTCCTTGTCAGTCCCGACACCAATAAGGCTGTCAGGCGAGACAATGCATAAGCAACCCGCACGAAAGATTAAATGTTTCACGGGCACTGCACACGTTATGCGCGCCGATAAATTATTTCCAATTTCGCCATGATTTTGTTCCCCTACACTCGAGTGATGAAATGGATCCGGGGTGGGTGAGTGGGTGGGTGACAGGATCGCGGCGTGGTGAGGTGTACGGGTGGTTGGGAGGGGAGGAGGGGGGGGGGGGGCGGGGCCGGGGGCAGGTTGAAGGTGGGCGGCAGACAAGGGGGCAGCGCCGGGGCACCGAGGTAGGCTTCGGGGAGACGAGATTGGACCGGGCCGCGGCCAGTGAACGCGACTACACGCGAGGACATTATCCTGCAGTAGCGCCGAAATGCGGTGTGGGGTTGGGGTGGGTGGAGTGGGTGGTGGTGGGTGGTGGTGGGGTTGGCGGTTGAGGGTCAGGCGGCGTCATGCATAAACATTTCTCACCTCGGCCATTATGGGGCCCGAGGAAAATGGAAGGCATGTCTCCACCCGCAAGAATTCCACCTTACTCCACCTCCATCACCATCACCACCGCCACCGCTACTTCCACCATCACCTCCACCACCACCACTACCTCCACCTCCACCGCCTCCACCGCCTCCACCAGCACCTCTGCCTCCACCATCACCACCACTACCTCCAACCCCTCCACATCCATCACTACCACCACCACCTCCACCATCACCTTCACCTCCACCACCACCTTCACCACTACCTCAACCATCACCTCAGCCTCCACCGCCACCTCCACCATCACCTCAACCTCCACCGCCACCTCCACCTCCACCAACACATCCACCTCCACCTCCACCTCCACCAACACATCCACCACTACTATTGCCTCCACCACCTCCAACACTATCTCCATCACTAGTTGCACCACCTGCTCCACCACTACCTCCACCACCTCACCCTCCACCACTACCACCACCACCTCCATCTCCACCTCCACCTCTACCTTCACCTCCACCGCTGCCTCCACCACCACTACCTCCACCACTACCTCCACCACCTCCACCTCCACCACCATCACCTCCACCACCATCACCTCCACCACCTCCACCACCACCTTCACCATCACCACCACCACCACATCACCTCCACCACCACCACTACCTCCACCACCACCACCTCCTCCACCACCACCACCATCACCTCCACCACCAGCACTGCCTCCATCACCACCACCTCCACCACCACCACATCCACCATATCCACCACCTCCAGTAGCAGCACCACTTCCGCCACCTCCAGCACCACCACCTCCACCATCTCCACCACCTCCACCACCACCACCATCACCTCCACCACCACCTTCTTTCTCCACCTCGACCGACGTCTCCAGCACAATTGGCGACAGTGGCTGCGAAGACCGGGCGGAATGCTGAAAGCAAGCAAGGAATCCAGAAGCGGGCCTTAAAGAAGAAGAAAATATTTCTTTATTTCACTTCCTGATAGACCACAGTTTTAACGAACAAAGCGACGGCTGAGGGAGAGGGGGAGTGGGCGTGCGAGTGGGGAAGGGGGGGGGGGTGCGGTGATCTCAGCGACGTAGCGTGCCCTTAATTGTGCTTAGTTAATAAGCGCTCGCAATAGACCGGTCCACAATGGCGATAATCCGACTGCTGGTTCGCTAATCAGCCGATAGAGGGCCGCCACTAATTGCATCGGGTCACTTTGCCGATGCTTTCTTGGCGGCAGGAGGTCAGCGGGTCGTGCGCGGACGGGTGGGTCTGGGTGGGGGTGAGGGAGGGGGCGAGGTCTGTATAGGGAGGAACTGTCTGTAGTGTAGGGTGAGAGAGTGGGGGGGGGGGGGAGAGGAGGGGGGGTTGCATAGGGAGGAACTGTCTGTAGTGTAGAGAGTGAGAGAGTCGGGGGAGGGGGAGAGGGTTGCATAGGGAGGAGCTATCTGTAGTGTAGAGTGGGAGATATGGGTATACGGTGGGAGGTGGGGGCGGGGGTGGGTGGGGGCGAGGGCTATATAGAGAGGAACTGTCTGCAGGGTGGGAGGGTGAGGGAGTGGCTGGTATGGGGTGGGAGGTGGGAGGTGGGAGGTGGGGGTGGGGCAGAGACACTGCGGCCCCCATTGGTGTGTAGGCTCGTAGAGGGTGGATTGGTGTAGGGTCGTGGGTGGGTGGGTGGGGGGGGGGGGAGGAAGCAGGCAGTTGCGCGCGCATCAATACCCAGCCCACAGCACTGTCCTCATCCGATTAAAGCCCGTCGAATGCCGCCATTGTCACCACCCAAATCGCCGGCATAATTGTCTCGATCCACGCTCACAATTCGCTCCGAATGGCCCCCTGTCGAGCTAATATTATTTACCGTAAACTTGTTACCATGGCAAATGTCCTATTTACATGAGCTGATGGCGGTGGTAGGTGGTGGTGGTGATGGTGGTGGTGGTGGTTGGTGGTGGTGGTGGGGAGAGGGGAGGGGGCTGATGAGGCATTGTGGGTGGTGAGGTGAATTTCATTGTTTTAGGTCCCGCGATCTGTCAGCGGCGGCGCGCCCCGACAGCCTTCTCCGGTGTCACTACCGGGGAGGACCCTCCCTCCCCCCCTCGCCCCACCCCCCTCCCTCAATCCCAACCCCGACCCCAACCCACCACCACCTTCGCCTTAGAAGTTAGAGTTGCATAGTCCGATGCTTTTGAACTTCTGCAATTTTAGGAGATAAATATATTATGCTAATCATTATGCTTTATATAGTCTACTTTAGTTTAGTTTGAAGTAACTTTTATTTTGGAGATATATTTGATATCAAAACATGATGTTGCCAGGACGTAAAACTCCAAAAACTAACCAACCAACCAAAACATGCCAAATAATTTTGACAGGCACGCCAAAACTCTGGCACCATATACTTCAGTAGTAACAGGTTCGATGACATTTACTTATTATGACATTTACTTATTATGACATTTACTTATTATGACAGTTACTTATTATGACATTTACTTATTATGACATTTACTTATTATGACATTTACTTATAATGAAATTTACTTATTATGACATTTACTTATTATGGCATTTACTTATTATGACATTTACTTATAATGACAGTTACTTATTATGACATTTACTTACTATGACATTTACTTATTATGACATTTACTTATTAATATCATGACATTTACTTATTATGACATTTACTTAATATTACATTTACTTATTATGACAATTGACATTTACTTATTATGACATTTACTTATTATGACATTTACTTATGAAATTTACTTATTATGACATTTACTTATTATGACATTTACTTATAATGACATTTATTTACTATGACATTTACTTATTATGACCTTTACTTATTATGACATTTACTTATAATGACATTTACTTATTATGACATTTACTTATTATGACATTTACTTATTATGACATTTACTTATTATGACAGTTACTTATTATGACAGTTACTTATTATGACAGTTACTTATTATGACATTTACTTATTATGACATTTACTTATTATGACATTTACTTATGACATTTACTTAGTATGACATTTACTTATTATGACCATACAGCAAAAGAAAACTTAATAAGTGCGCCAGTATCTAAGATTTATATGTAGGATTAAGTGTAGATAAGTTCTTTGGTTTTGAAAATTTGATGTTTTCATCAGACTATGCAACTTCTCTCCCACCCAGCCACCATCACCGCCTTCACCATAACTTCCACCCCCATCCACCACCACATTTACCCTATCATCTCACACTCCCACCACCACATTCACTGCCTCTGACTGCCTCTGACTGCCTCTGACTGCCTCTGACTGCCTCTGACTGCCTCTGACTGCCTCTGACTGCCTTTGATTGCCTCTGACTGCCTCTGACTGCATCTGACTGCATCTGACTGCCTCTGACTGCCTCTGACTGAGTTTGTCAGCCTCTGACTGACACTGACTGACACTGACTGACACTGACTGACACTGACTGACACTGACTGACACTGACTGACACTAATTGACACTGACTGACACTGACTGACACTGACTGACACTGACTGACTTTGATTGACTCAGCCTGACTCAGCCTGATACTGTCTGACTCAGACTGACACTGACAGCCTCTGACTGACACTGACAGCCTCTGACTGACACTGACAGCCTCTGACTGACACTGACTGACTCTGACTGACTCTGACTAACTCTGACTAACTTTGACTGACTCTGACTGACTCTGACTGACTCTGACTTACTCTGACTGGTTCAGAATGACTCAGACTGACTCAGACTGACACTGCCTGACTCTGACTGACTCTACCTGACTCTTACTGGCTCAGACTGACTCTGACTGACTCTGACTGACTCTAACTGACTCTAACTTACTCTTACTGGCTCATACTGACTCTTACTGGCTCAGACTGACTCTGACTGACACTGACTGACTCAGCCTGATACTGTCTGACTCAGCCTGACACTCTCTGACTCAGAATGACACTAACTGACAGTGACTGACAGTGACTGACACTGACTGACTCTGACTGACTCAGTCTGATTCTGACTGCCTCTGACATCCTCTGACTGACTCTGACTGCCTCTGCCTGACACTGACTGACTCAGCCTGGCACTGTCTGGCTCAGACTGGCACTAACTGACACTGACTGACACTAACTGACACTGACTGACAGTGACTGGCAGTGACTGACAATGACTGACACTGACTGACTCTGACTGACTCAGTCTGATTCTGACTTCCTCTGACTTCCTCTGATTTCCTCTGACTGCCTCTGACTGCCTCTGACTGACATTGACTGACTCAGACTGACTCTGACTGACACTGACTGACTCAACCTGACACTGTCTGACTCAGACTGACACTAACTGACACTGACTGACACTAACTGACACTAACTGATACTGACTGACAGTGACCGACACTGACTGGCTCTGAGTCTGACTGACTCAGTCTGATTCTGACTCCCTTTGACTTCCTCTGACTGCCTCTGACTGCCTCTGACTGCCTCTGACTGACTCAGACTGACTCAGACTGACTCTCACTTACATTCAGTGACTCTCAGTGACTCTCACTGCCTCTCACTGCCTCTCACTGACTCTCACTGTGATAGGTACTGCCTCCCCAGACCGCGTGTTAATTATTCGACCTGTTTACACCATTAGATTCGACATGTAAAGAGTCCGGGCCGTGGGCCTGATGATAGTTAGCGCGTGCAGCGCGTGTGCGCGAGGGAGGCGGGGGGGGGGGGGGGGGGGGGGGGGGAGGGAGATAGCTTTCCGGTGTAACAGTTTCAACTTCCCCCCTTCTCAAGTTCCCCCCCGGGAATCTGAAAACGTTTTTAACTTCCCTCCAGGGAAATTAAAAACGTTTTCAGATTCCTGGGGGGGAACTTAAAAACAGTTTTCAGATTCCCCCCCTATTTTCAAATTCCCCCCTCTGGGAATTTAAAATTGTTTAAAATACTTTAAAAAACGTTTTAAATTTCAGACCTATAATATTTTTTTCTTAACCATCTTGGAGACTTTTTGTGTCATTTGTGGTTAAATATATTTTATTGTACTAGTAATAATTTCCATTATGTTATTCTCTGTATATTATAATATTTGTCATGAAAAATAATCAAAAATAACAAAAAATTACAAAAATAAAGAAAATTCCCCAAAAATGGGGGGGAGGGAAAGTTAAAATGAGGGAGGGAATTTGAAAACGTTTTCAAATTCCCCTGGGAGGAATTTGAAAACGTTTTCAAGTTCCTGGGGGGGAACTTGAATATGGGGGGAATTTGAAATCTTTACACCGGGCTCTCTGCTCCTCCTCAGCCCCCGCCTATAAACTACAGCGCGATCTGCCACAATGAAGACTAGTCTGGGGAAGCAATGCATTGTGGGAGAGGGACGGGTGGTGGTGGTGGTGGGAGGAGGAGGTGAGTGGATGAGTGGGTGGTGGGTGAATGGGTGTGTGAGAATGATGGTGGTGTGTGGAGTGGGGGAGGGCGGGGAAGGGAGGGACGGGGGGGGGGGGGGCTGTGACAACTCACACCTATCTCAATGACGGCCTCTATAGCCTTAGCCGATATGAAGCCAACAAGACCTACAGGCACACACCCACACACAAAAAAAGACAAACCTTTACATTCGTGTCCTTTCTTATCTTTTCTTATTTCAGTTCCGTTCACCAAATGTCCATTTAATTGGTAATTACATGGACGAGACGTCCATTTTTGCGGCGCCTTCTTATGCATTCACCTTTTGACAAATGCCAATTACGCCCTAATTAACTTCCCTGAGTCCGCTGAAATTCAACACTCTGTATTGAAAACCAAAATTGAGAAGTGACAAGACTGGTCATATTTGTGGCGCCTATTTTGGCTTCGGAGTGAGTCGGGAATAACTGGATTATGTTCCCTTGTTGGACACCACACCAGTACTTCCCAAATATAGAGGCCGGCGAGCAGTTCAGTCCAATGTCAGGTTAGACTGCGTCCGCACTGAAAATGTCAGATGTGCAGGTAAATAACAAAACACCGGCCGTATTAATGGCGGTCTCCAATCCACTGCCAACGGCTCACCTCATCCCGATCAGGCAACCACCGCTAACTATTAAATCTGCATAGTCCGATGGATTTTTTGTTTTGTTTTTTGGTGTTGTTCTATCATATTTTGTTAGTTTTAGTTTTAGATCATTATATTTGGTTGATCGTCACAATGTTCACTTCATCACTATCAGTAATGTCAGGGAGCCACCGCTGACTATTAAATCTGCATAGTCTGATGGTTTCCTTTTTTTTTTTTTTTTGTTGTTCTATCATATTTTGTTAGTTTTAGTTTTAGATCACTATATTTGGTTGATCGTCACAAGGTTCACTTCATCACTATCAGTAATGTCAGGGAGCCACCGCTGACTATTAAATCTGCATAGTCCGATGGTTTTCTTTCTTTTGTTTGTTTGTTGTTCTATCATATTTTGTTAGTTTTAGTTTTAGATCATTATATTTGGTTGATCGTCACAAGGTTCACTTCATCACTATCAGTAATGTCAGGGAGCCACCGCTGACTATGAAATCTGCATAGTCCGATTCTTTTTATTTACTTTTAGATAATTATATTTGGTTGATCATCATCATTTTCACTTCGTCCCCATCACATTCGGTATGTGGTGTTCTCTGTGGCAGAGTGGTTAGAGTGTCTGACTTTGTTCTAGGTTGGACTCCTAATCTGGATTTCCACCGCTGTGTATAACTTACAGCGTCATCAAAGGCCAGTTGCTCTCACACCATGTCTATGTGGTGCGGGAGGATAAAAAATCCCTTGGGTCGGTGAAAGTGTAGGCTTGGGCTTTCTACCGACAAACTGTCTAATGGTGAAAACAAGTCTATTCAGACTTATCCATGATAGGCAGTATAAATCTTCAACAACAAAACTGTATCAGGAAACGACTGCTGACTATTAAATCTGATATGGTTTTCTTTCTTTTGTTGTTGTCCTATCATATTTATTTACTTTTAGATAATTATATTTGGCTGATCATAATAATTTTCACTTTAAGAGTTGAACTTGAAGTAATTAAAACATATTTTAAATCACTAAAGTTGCTAGATATTTCAAGTGAAACACATATTTATTTACTTTTAGATAATTATATTTGGTTGATCATAGTAATTGTTTTGTTTTTTTAGGGCTAGGGCTATTAATCCATGATCCATATATTTAATACAAACCAAACTTACTCTCCTATGTTCTTTTGTGTAGCGAAGAATTTATATCTATATATACATATATATATACATATACATCTATATATATATATAGATGTATATATATACATATGTATACGGCAACTTTCAAAAGCAACATTCCCCTCTTCCCTTTCCACCCCTTCTTTCCGCAAACCCACCTCATCACCAACACATATCCCCCAACCCTCATGTCACCCATCCCGAACCCACCCCTCAACCCTAATCACTCCCACTCCGCCACAAAGCCTAAGCACGAGTTGCATTGTGGGTGACGGCTAATAGTAATAGCGGAAGTGACGACTGTTCCAAGCCGTGTTGTTATTGAAGGGGTGAAACGGGAACCAGCCTGGAATAACTAACTGTGAACGACTCACTCATTACAACGTCCGTGAAGGCACCTAATTGTGGCTGGGGTGCCGGATCGGGTGTCACCAGGGTAGGGGTGGGACGGGGTGGGTTGCGCAGGTGCGGAGGCGAGTGGGTGTGGGTGTGGGTGTGGGTGTGGGTGTGGGTGTGGGTGTGGGTGTGGGTGTGGGTGTGGGTGTGGGTGTGGGTGTGGGTGTGGGGTTTAGCAGGGTGTGGGTGTGGGCGTGGGTGTGGGTGTGGGTGTGGGTGTGGGTGTGGGTGTGGGTGTGTGGGTGTGGATGTAGGAGTAGGTGTAAGAATGGGTGTAGGGGCGTGTGTGTGGATGTGGGATTGGGTGTGGGTGTGGGTGTGGGTGTGGGTGTGGGTGTGGGTGTGGGTGTGGGTGTTGGATTGGATGTGGGTGTGGGTTTGGGTGTAGGTATGGGTGTGCGAGTGGAAATGGGAGTGTGTATAGAAGTGGGAATGGGAGTCGGTATGGGTATGGGTGTGGATGTGGCGGTGGGGGTGTGGGTGTGTGTGTATGTGGGGGTGGTTATGGTTGTGGGCGTGGGCGTGGGTATGGGTATATGTATGAGTATGGGTATGGGTATGGGTGTGGGTTTGGGTGTGGGTGTTGATGTGGGTGTGGGTATGGGTATGGGCATGGGTATGGGTATGGGTATGGGTATGGGTATGGGTGTGGGTGTGAGTGCGAGTGTGGGTGTGGGTATGGGTATGGGTGTGGCTGTGGGAGTGGATGTAGGAGTGGGTGTGTAATGGTTTCAGTAATGGTTTGGGTATCGGTTTGGGTATGGGTGTGGGTGTGGGTGTGGGTGTGGGTGTGGGTGTGGGTGTGGGTGTGGGTGTGGGTGTGGGTGTGGGTGTGGGTGTGGGTGTGGGTGTGGGTGTGCGAGTGGGATTTGTCGTGGGGTTGAGTATGTGTGTGGATGTGGGAGTGGGAATAGGTCTGGGAAGCGGAATATGAGTGGGAGTGAGAGTTAGAGTGGAAGTGGGTATGTGTGTGGGTATGGAGGGTGAATAACCCCCATCGCCCCGCTTGTATGTGGGGGGGAGGGCGGGGGAGGAAGAAAAGGGTTGCGACGCTGGGATTATCGGACACGTAGACCCGGCGGGCGTGGCTGGCTGGCTGTCGGTGTCGGGGCGAATATTCGCCGCTGTCACGTTTTCGTTGTTGTGTTTGTTCGTTGGCTTGTCGCGTTTGATTTCGGCGCCGCGTCATTACGGGTTGCCGCCTTTTGAGTATAGATAGGACGTATTCAAAAGGTTACGGCGCGCCGTGCTAATGAGTCGGTGCGAGCGGAGGGTGCGGGGCGGTGTGTGTGCGTGTGGGGGGGGGGGGCGTGGGTATGTGTGTGGGTGTGTGGGTATGTGTGTGTGTGGGTTGTGTGTGTGGGTGTGTGTGGTGTGTGTGGGTGTGTGGGCTGTGTGGGTGGGTGTGGGTGTGTGGGGATGTGGGTGTGGTGGGTATGTGGGTGGGTGGGTGTGTGAGTGTTTGGGTGTGTGATGGGTGGGTGGTTGTATGTGGAGGGAGGGGAAGGAATGGGAGGGAGGGGAGGGGAGGGAGAAGGGGAGGGAGGGTAATGAGGGGAGGGGATGGCGGAGAGCGGGGAAGAGGAGGGATGGGGAGGGGCGGAGGGAGATGAGGGGATGGGAGGAGAAGGGGGAGAGGGGAGAGGAAGGGGGCGATGGGAGAGGAAGGGCGGGGAGGAGAGAGGAGGGGAATGGAGGGCAGCTGAGGGAAGGGAAGGTGGGGGGATTGAGGCGAGGGAGGGGAGGCGGGGAGGGGGGAAGGGAGCGGAGGGAGGGGGAGGGAGGGGGTGATGGGAGATGAAGGGATGCGGGAGGGGAGAGGAGGGGAGGGCATTGAGGGAAGGGGAGAGAGGTGGTGGAGGGGGCCCTATTTCCGGCTTTAACTACCCACTCACCAGCCGGAGGGAGGGGAGTGGAGGTGACGGCGGGGGCGGGGGAGGGCAACCCCGGGGGCTGCTCCCAGTTACTCGGGTGCGCAGACGTGGGCTGCACGTGGTCGGCACGTGTCGGCTTTCTATGTCCGGGTGGGGGCGGACGGGGGACGGCCGGGCGGCGGGTTGTGGGTGGCGGGTGGCGGGCGGGTGGGAATGCACGTGTAGAAGTCCGTCACCTCACCTCCTCCTTCTAACACGCACGAGCATACTCTTGTCAAAAACCGCCAGCACCCCACGCTTAAAAGTTAAAGCTGCAAAGTCCGATGAAATATCCAATTTTCAAAACCAAACCAATTATCTAGATTTGATCTTACATATCTAACTTAGATACTGATGCAGTTATTAAGCATTTCTTTCTGTGTAGAAGGCAATACTGAGTCAATTTAACAGAATCTGTTACTGCAGAAGTCTATGGTGTTAAGGGCGCATTCCATATACGCGTAATGCGTAATGCGTAATGCGAATGCGACAAAAAATCGAAACGCCTTGAAACCTATGAGCTACATTCCATACATGCGTAATGCGTAATGCGAATGCGAATGCGACAGAAATCCATTATCCCGATCGCTCCATGTAGCGATCGGTGCGTAATGTGTAATGCGTTAAGGTGGTGCGAATAGAATATCCTGAGTCGCATTTGTCCATTGATATAAGGTTGGAGGAGGCGACTGATAATTAAGGACAACCTGGAGAAGGACGGTTGTAGAAGGGCGGTTGTAGAGATAGGCAGAAAAGAGTCTTTTAAACCCTGTAACTACACAACCAAAGGCTAGCTACACAACCAAAGGCTAGGCCCCAGTCTTTATCCCTGTATCTACACTGTCTGTTAAATCCAAGCAAGGAATGAGAGAGGTTAGCTTCCTGTGTCAGGTAAATATATATAAATATATATATACGTATAATAATACATATATATGTAACATGCATATATCTTAATGGTAATAAGTACATATATATTATTATTATATCTACAGCAAAGACAGTGACAGAATGACAGATAGATAGACACATGTACTTTTTATATACTTCACTGCATAACGCATAACGCAATACGCATTACGCGTATATGGAATGCACCCTTTACTCTGTCAGAGTTTTGGCAAGCTTGCCAAAAGTAATTTTCCATGTTTGCACTCAAAATATCTCAACGGTTTACCATTTAAAATAAAAGTAACTTTGAACTAATGTGATGTAAATACTAGTGATCGATCTAATATATTTATCTCAGAAAAAATACAGAAATTCAAAACCATCGGACTATGCAACTTTAACACTGCACACTAAAAGTTTGGGTATATATAAACCTGGGCTGTCGTCCGGGCTGTCATCCGGATGTCGTCCGTATGTCATCCAACTTGGCCCCGAATTTGCATATATCGTCGGGTTTTTAGAAAATCAAACTTCTTGGTCAGTCGTCGCCCTTGTCGTCGTAGTGTGACTGCACCATTACAAGCGATGCATTGTTATATATGGGTTATTCTCCAAACTGGGCACCGCATATTTGGTCTCCATGTTACGATGCTGATAATTAAGTCTTTGTTTTATTGATAGAAAGTCAAATAATTATTGTAGCTCCTGTCTATTAGGTATATTAGCAGTTCTACATGTATTGAATTTATCCCACAAAAGATATCAAAATTATAATTGTATGATTTTGCGCCAGAGTGAAAATGTGAAAATTTACACATTTACACTATACATGTAGCCAAACTTTTTTTCAACTTATTTTTCAACTTTTTTCTTGTAAGTCATAACCTTGTCTGCTTAACACTAATAACAGTAATCAATAAAATCTTGTTTGACTATGTTGTATATGTTAAGATGAGGTTCTGGATGTGTCTTTGAATTTCATGTTACACAAGTGATATTAATGTATTGCTCAATTTGTATAAGATCTAATTCAAAAAGGGAAACTCATTTTTTTCCAACTCTGACATGTGCACAACATGCAAACCTTCATAGGACATTGGATTGGCTATTATTTGGAAGGATTGTTGCTATTATTTGGAAGGTTTTCACTTTTGGTTTCCATGTCACACTTTGCTGCCCAGTGTTAGAGATATATCGTATGAGAGGGGGATACAGAGGAGAGGCACCAAGGAAGGATAGGGGTGATTAGTTCTGGCGGTTATAGATATAATATTAAATAGAGAGATCGCGAGAGAAAGAGTGAGAGAAATAATTGTCATTTCTTGGGGCTGCACTCAAAATGCATATATTGCAGTCACACAACTGCAATATGTGCATTGCACATATTGCAGTTGTGCAATATATTTGATATAACAATGCATGATTATTGCAATGTGGTATATTTCAATGTGGTATATAGTAGATTTAACAATGCATGATTATTGCAATATGGTATATAGTAGAGTCATTTCTTTTTAAGACTGACTCATACAATAAAATATACATAGTATATACCTTTTTTATTACTATTAGTAATTTCTTTTGGTTTAAATACTGACTAATATAATACAATATTAGTTTGGCTGTCTGGCTCTCAGTCTATGTCTCTGTCTCGCTTTCCATCTCTCGATGTATGCATATGTATACATATATACATGCATATATATATATATATACATGCATATATATATATATATATATATATATATATATATATATATATATACAATCTAAGCTAGTCCTCCCGCCACGCACACGCACACGCACACACACATATGGGCATACATATTCAGGCGCGCGCCCACCCATCTATTCGGCGTTTGTACCTGTATATAAAAATATGCATAGCAGTACATCTCTGAGAATCCACGGGCGAGGGCTGCCAAATGTCCGGTCGGTGTCGGCCGCTGACAGCGCAGGTCCCGGGGCCTGGAGGAGCGTTGGCGGGCGTGTGTATGGACGGGGAGGGGGGAAAGGGGAGGGGCGGCCGCACCCGCACTGACCTATACTCAGCGGGAGCGCCCTATAAATACGCGCCCAAATCGCCGCCACTCCAACAGTGTTTAGCGACGGGCAAAAGCCTCCCCCCGCCCCCCATCTAATGATTAGAGGCAATTTAGCACCGGCGGCGTGAGGCCGCGGTCCGGGGGCTTGGGAGGCTCCGGGGGCTCGGGCTGCCGGGGCTCGGACTGGGGCGCACCCCAGTTTTTAAATGACTGTTAGGGTTGCTGCCATCGTGGACCGGCAACTTTATATCATTAGGCTTGACGGTGTGTGCGTGAACAATCGCGCTGCAGGCAAGCAGACATGCATGCATGCAGTCAGGCATGCGTAGCTAGCGCTCACGAAGAGCGCACGCGCATGCGCGGTAAGAACCACCCCCACCTACCCACCCACCAACCCACCCACCCACCCACACATACTCAACGCTCCCTTCCCCGTTCCCGCCTCTCCCCGCCCCCGCCCCCGCCCCCTCACCCCCCCTCCCCCTTTCCACCCACCCACAGCCCACACATACCCAACGTTCCCTTCCCCGTCCCCGCCTCTCCCCGCCACTGC